>CAUYQG010157029.1:0-30603 GCA_963574415.1 Tarsius wallacei | reverse complement strand
TCCCAGTGTACTTCAGTCAGAGATGGAATCAGTGCCTCTGAGGGGTGGGTGCCCAGAGCCTCCTAGGGTGACCGGAGGCTCAGTCTGGGATCAATGCAGTCAGGGATGGAGCTGAGACCCGGACCTTCCCACCCACGAGGGAGCAGCCCGGGATGCAATAGCCGGCCCTGCGTCGGACCGGGGTCCCTGAGCCTCGGACCAATGCGTCTAGCTGTGGGCAGTGGGGTAGGGGAAGGAGGGCAAGAGACTTTTTGGGGAACTCACATTCGGAGAATCTCACAGTTCTGCCTGTGTTGCCGCCATCTTGACCGCCTCAGTCCAGATTTCATTTCTTAATCCATTATTAAGCCTGATAAAATCCGTTTCTGTCTACTTGATGCTATTTAATCTCTTCCCATGGATAAAATGTTTAGCATGGTAAATTCTAAATGGGCACTAGCTACCATTTGTAGAGTATTTGCCAAGTGCCAGACACAGTGCAAAGGGCCCTATGCATACCTTACACAAGTAGGTTACTATTATTTCCATTTCACAAATGAGAAAACTAAGGCACAGAAAGGTTCGGTAATTCGTTCAAGGTCAATCAGCTAGCGACAGAGCCAGGCTTTAAGATGAGCTCCCCACCCCCTTACCTGTATGATGACCACTTGCATACCTAATCCTGAATTGTACTCCACATCTTTAAAATTAAAAAATAAAAATATTAATTAATTAATTAAAAACAAATTGCTAGACATAAAAAAAAGATGAGACCTCCTTTAACCACCACACTATCCATGACTATTCCTCTTAATTTTCTGGCTTTAAAAAATTAGTAAATGGGATTATGATAAACTATTAACAAAATCTGATTAAAGCAGCGTCTCTTTAAGGACAGCTTTCCATTTGATTAATTTATCTTTGAAAGGTCATTTGCTCAAAAACCCATGAATCTCTTACCACACAATCCACAAAGAGCCCACAGCCATAGCATAAAATACTATCTCAAGTGACTTGCATAAACTGAGATACACTAGGCCCTGGGAACTTTTCTAATCTATAGGCTCAGTACTCATATTTTTTTAAAAAAGAAATGAGGTTAGCCTGCCTCCTGGCTGGCATCTAATGCCTGTCTTTTCTCAAGTGATATCAATACATCCACTTAGTAGTTCCCATCCCAGAACATGTCTGATTTTAGGCATCCACATTTTTCCCCCAAATATCAGGAAATGGTTCATCACTCCTCTTTCCTGGATTTTCCAAATATTTCAAAAAGTGATTCCACAATCCCAGCTGAAAATTCCTTCAGTGCCATGGGATGAATCCGTAGCGATTGAGAGCGGCTAGGCGCTCATTTAGAATCTCTGCACCTACTTGAGGTTTTCAGGTTCTCTTAGTTATGGCTGTGCTGCCCTTTCTAATTTGAAAAACCATTATCCTTTACAGAGAAAACAGAAGTAAATAGAATTTAGTAGTATTTCTTTCTCTGAGTTCATCTTTTAACATGATACCATCTCTTCCGAACAATGCAAAACGGCAAATATTTATGAAGCGCCTAAAATGTGCAAATATTTTTGACAAGAACGAAAGGAACACAAAGATGACACAGTGTGCTTAAAAATTAGGAAGAAGGTGGGGCAGAAGGCAGGAAGGGGAGTTGTAAAGTCAGAAATGGTTACATATAATAGGAAAGAGAAATGAACACATAGAACAACAAACAAACTGCTACAGGATCCCATAGAGGAGGTGCCAACCAAGCTATGGGCCAGATCTTTTTTCCCTCCTTTTTCTGTTTTCATATATAACCTTAAATCTTTTTGCATGGTCCTATATTTTACATGTGTATTTTGAAAGCTGGCATGTGGTACTTTGGGGGCAACCACTCTCTTCTCTGCTGAGGTCATCAATTATGATCAGAATGTCATTATTAGAGCCTCCCACACTGACAGGCCTTCTCCCTCAATCACCTTTTCACTCTTTAAATTATTTCTCCACTTATTATACAAATATTACTATGCCAACTAAATACTGGCAGTCTTTTAAAGTCTTATGGCATTGACTCACATCTATCATACTTTTAGGTTAACTACTGCAGGTTATGGGCTATAGAGCCACTGGATCTGTATTTAAGGAGCTAAAATCTTTTTAATTTGGATTTTTAAAAATCTGCTCACTAAATTCTCAATTTCAGTTTTAGCTATACACACTCTTCATTTGACCAATGAATTCTTTCCGAATATAGTATTAAATTGAGGGTAGCCAATCACTCTATTTCCTAAGTCATTTGAGAAATGTATTTTTTAAGGTAAGTCAGAAATCTTTCAAAATCTTGGCAGGTCACTGGTAGAGATGAAATCCCCAGCATTACTGTAACTACTATACTACCCCATTGAGGGGTTTGCCATCCCTACAATTAAAACATCATCCATTTCTAAAAGTGGCCAACAACTATTTCTGTTCAACTGTTTCATCCATACCCAAATGTTTTCTACTCAAATTTTGTTTTGATATTTTTAGTATTTAAAAATATTACTTAAATACAATTTCCATTACCAAAGTAATAACTATTTATAGTACATTCCCTACATACAAATGGGCTCCATTCTGAGAGTGAGTTTCTAAATCCTATTTGTTCCCAAGTCCAACAAAATTAGTCTCGGTAACCAACTAACACAATAGACTATACAATACCAGCTACATCACTGCTGCTTTTATGCTTGCTTCCAGACATCCTGGGCTTGAAATAAAGGTACTGTACTCTATATAGTACTCTACAGTAAAGTACACAAAAGTACAACCTTTCAAGTGAAGAGGATGCGTGCATGTGACAGTGTTCACCAGACACATAAACTAATTTATGTTACTGGAAATTCAAATGCACATTCGCATGTTTGAAAGTTAGCAGCTTGACTTGGTTGGATTTGACTCAGTGATCTATCACAGAAACAAAGAACAGACTACCATATGCTTTCACTCATAAGACCTTGAACAATTATAATACTATAAGAAAGGGATTGGCAGTAGTGGGAAACCATCAGGAGAGAGGGGTGGGATTGGCAGTTGAGGGAAACTGCTAGGGGAGGGAGGGGCATACCTCATCACCAAGGGTACCTGCATAATCAATGTTTGTATAACTAACTCTGGATTGTACCCCACATCTTTATAATAATTAAAAAAAGAAAAAAAAGAAAGTTCGCAGCTTGAAAGTTCGTATGTAGGGGACTTTCTATACTACTGAAATATTTGAAAATATAGAAGAGCAGAAAAACAAAAACAGTTACCTAGAATTTTCCTGTCTGGAGTTAATTTCTTTAACATTGTTGGTATGCTTCCTTCCTGAGTAAACGCAGGGGTGTGTATGTTAACACACATGTGTCTATGTATGCATATATATGTCCTATATGTGTGTATATGTATGTGAGTACTCCATGTACACCTATGTAATATGTAGTGAGTCCTCTCTGTATTTTTAAAAATCTGTTTCTCAGCAGAGGGAAAAGTTAGTTCTTCCATTGTAAGTCCTTCCCCTCAGTCCTTGGGCCAAGATTTGCTTATATTCCTTAGGACATAATTGAGTTTTCTGCTTAATATCTATAATGTATACTCAGCATACAGATATCTGACCAGATTGACCCCATCCCTATTATTACTATGGTTTCCAAAGAATTTTTAGAACCTTCATTTAGCCTTCTTTGTTAGTCAGCTATCAATTTTATGTTTTGCTATTTTGTTTTATTTCTCTCTCTTTACCAGCCCCAAATTTCAATTTGAAGCCTTCCTGGCCCTCACAACAAGCCCCCTGTCAAGTTCATTCTTCCCAGTCCAGAAAACCAGAAAAATCAATGAAGACACTGTGTTGCAAATCTAGAACTTAAATACATTCCCAGGTCCTTGCAGCCACCTCACTACTAAATACAACGATCAGCAGAACTGGTAGCAGACCATGGGTTCAAAGAATTTTAACAGACCAGTTATCAATTCTAATATTCTCATTCCATGAATGTGGTACATCTCTCATAAAGCTATTTCCGTTCTACATACAGCCTCCTTTCTCTTTTCAAGAGAGACTACTGCCAGTCTGAAGTGACTGTATAAAGATTCCTCTAAACAACTTAGCACCTGTAAATACTCCATATTGTTCGCCAGTACAGAACAGCGTTTTCTAGGAAAGCACAGCCTCATGCTCCAAGAGAGTGTCTCATACCAGCTGGGGCAGAGTTGCCTCTTCTCTTTCTATGTGGAATCAAGTTCCTATACTCTTGATGTGGGTTTACAGTTGCCTACTGATTCTCTTTTCTTCTCAGAATATTTGTTCCATTCTGTTAGCTCTGATCCAAAATTAATCTAAGAATGAGTGTTATTGCCTGGGGACCTAAAATAAGCAAACCCTGTCTCCACAACTCAACAAGTTTATCTACTAAAAAGAACAAATATGATTTATAGTTTTAATATATTAAGCTTTCATTATATATCATTTAGTTATTTAAGACATGTCATATATCACATTACAGAAACTATATTAATAATGATTTTCTTATCAGAATGTGATCATTACCTTAAGATTAGTTCAAAAAATGGTATACATCATTTCATAGCAGTCTTAGCATTTGAGAAGGTTATTTTAATTTGAGGACACTAACTAAAACTAATTAAAAATATATATCTACAAATTTAACAGGGACAAACACAAACATATATTTTCTCTACAAGTGTTATTTCTATTTTTTAATACTAAAAACATGATATTATGACATACAGCCCTTAAGCAAATATACTCAATACACAATACACAATACAATCCTCTCCCTCATTATCTGTGTCTCTGCGATAAAAATGCATCTTAGCATCTTCCCCAAATAATATAACAGTGTAACATTCTAATATTATCTGAAAATTTACATTTTTCTCCCTTTGCCTATTCTAAAAAAAGTATGGAGATAATTTTTTAAATTGCTTTTCTGATTTGAGTAATATCTTACAATAAGTAAGCAGTAAGATCAACTCTACTAATCCTGCACAGAAGATATTCAGACTGATTTTGTTGTTGTTGTTCTTCACTCAGATGTATGTAGAAAAGTGAAAATGATTGTATTTCTTATTTCCGCTTATTGTGACATTTCCATGCTGTTGCTGACATGAAAAGAAAATGACAAAAATTCTGGAGAACAGTTTGGCAATATTTATCCAAATTTAGATGCATATTCTACTTTCTCTGAATTTATCCTTAGCAAATCTAGTAATTCGACAAATATACACATAAATGAAAAAATACACCCCAGCATTGGAAACCAGGTTAACATCCATTAATAAGGAACTACTGACATAAATAATATGCAATTAAATACTGTACAAGTATAGAAAACCTTTGATGTAAAGGTTTCTAAAATATATAAATTTTGAAAGTATATTAAGATTAATTAATGTGTACATTAAAATACATTTTAAGTATACAGATATATAAAATGTCTACAAAGATTATCACCAAACTTTTTAATGATTATATTTCTGTGAAGTGGGAATCACAGGTGGTTTTTCTGTCTTTAAATGTCTGTGTACTGTGTGACATACAAGGGACATGTATTACATTTACAATTTAAAAAAAAGAAGACAGTAAAATTATTCAGAATGTAAAATTTGCCATTATAAATATAAACTTATTAAATGAGCCTAAACACATAACTCTGGATTCCATTTGAGACTCTTTTTTAAAATAGCAATGCTAAGTCTGACAAATTTTAAAACATTTATAGGGAACCTACTGTAAACATTTACTATATAGAGAAATAGACAACTTTCAGGGATAAGAGAGCCATGTATCTATATCACAGCATACAATTTCATTAGTTGTATGAAGAAACCGTCCAATCTGATCTGTGTATATTCCTTAGGTGTGAAGAATCCAAGTGAAGAATGCAATGCTTTTCTGACTTCATTTACTCATTTAATCAGTATATCTTATTAGCAAGGGACAAAAGTTCAGTGGAATAGACTGTTAAGACTTGCCATCCCACAAGAGTATTGAACATTTTGAGTCAGAAAACCCATTTATCCCTGCTACTTTTTCAGTCTCCAAGAACACTTAGATTCCATCACTTATGATACTAATCAACAAATTTGGATTCTGAGTTCTCTTTCATGCTTTGCCACTGTTTATATATAAGCACATTAATCAAAAGATATGACTTTGAGGCTGAAAATATACTACATTTTTCCTGATACAGTTTAGTCTGAAGATTCTCATAGGATCTAAATCTGAAAAGTGAAACTCTCAGGTAAAAGGCAGATTTATATTATCTTCCCCCAAAATGAATTACCAACCAGGTCCAGTGATTGTGTGGAGTTTATTCATTCTTCCCATGTCTGTGTGGGTTTTCTTTTGGTACCCAGGTTTCCTCCCACATCCCAAGGCTGTGAACCTTAGGTGAACTGGCATATCTAAATGATCCCAGCATAAGTGGGTGTGGGTGTGAGTGGCCCCACGATGGCATAACGTCTTGTCCAGGTGGGTTCCTGCATTGCCCCCTGAGCTGTACCCCTGACTGGAATAAGTGGGTTAGAAAATGAATGAATGGATACAAATTATTGTCAAATAAAAACTTGTAAAATATACAATAATCATCAAAATACACAAGAAAAAAAATGCAGCATGAAAGTGCTCAGCAAGCTACATTTGTTACTGTTTACATTTGAACTGTGCAGTGACGGAGGGGCTTCTGACAATTTTCACTTTGCAAACATCTACTCCTTGATTTAACCCAGCACCAGTACCATGTCACTCACCGATTCACCAATAATTGGATAATTATCTTACGTGTTTTTATTAGTCTTTCACACATGTGTGCATATATCATATTTACTTCAATGTTTAAAATTAGAAATGCTCTGGGTCTTTATTTAGTAGTTTGATGATGTTTTTTTGTGACCAGAAATATGCCATAGGAACTTAACTTTTCCTTATACTAATTTGCCTATGGTAAAACCGGTTTCATAATATGACATTTCACTTCAAGTCACACTTTCCAAGAACCTAATAATGACATTAAGTGAGGACATGCTGTATTTATAAACATGTACCTTCTTACATAAATTGGTTCAAAGTTAGTCTGAAGGAGAAATGGCTTGCCCATGTCTTACTTTGACACCTGAAATTGTGGATGTTATTACTTTTAGAAGACTACTGCCATTTAGTCCAATACAATATATAAGCAGTTAAATTTCAAAGAAGGTAAGAGAATCTCTCACAAGATCTACCCACTAGTTATGACCCTCATCTTTAAGGTAGTTCTCCAACCTGAATGTAAGTAGCGGGTCATGCTAACTATGCAACACCTTTCTCATCCAGAGTTTAGGATGTATCCAGTAGTAGAACTAATGTTGAGGCAATTAATTAACCTGGTTGTTCGATGACATGATGATAGTAATATTTTACTTATTATACTCTAAAATTTCATTGAGTGTCTACTATGTGCCTGACACTGTTCCATGCATTATTGCATCTGATCCACAAAGTAAAATTATTAGCCCCATTTTCCGATGAAGTAACTGAATCACAAGATGAATACAACGAATCTGAGAGATTACATTGTCCAGCATCTTTATTTCCCAATGAAAGAAAATGAGGCAGGGCATTATATAGTGCCAGAACCAGGGCTGGACTATGGTTGTCCTCTAGACCTGCCTGACCTTGGGAGTTTAGAGACTTTGAAGTTAGACTGCAAGTATTTACATACTGACTTTGGCACTTACCAGCTGAATGTTTGGGGGCAAATGATGTTATATCTCTAAGTCTAGATCCTCACCTTAATAATGAGGAAAAAGAATTGTACTATGGCCTTGGGCTTAGTGAGGATGAAACAAGGGTGGGAAATACTTATTACCATGCCTGGTATAAAACTCTTAGTCAATAAACTAGACCCTGGCATTATTACTACCACTATTTATGCCACTGCTGATAATTCTATTCCCACCAGCACTAGCATTCATGTCACTGTTGCTGCCATTATCATTATGACTACACCATGTTCCTCTTCTATCAGATGTCTCTCTACCTCACTATCATTGCTCACAACCACTCTACCATTTGAAATCAGCCTTCCCATGTCCCCTAGCCATCCAACATTTGCACTGAGCCCCAAATCACGAATACAACTCTCTCAAGAGAAGCTGACCCTCAACTGTTACAGCCCACCTTGAAAACATTGCTCAAATAAATCAAAGAATACACAAGCAAATGAAAAAATATTCCATTTTCATGGATCAGGAGAATCAACATTGTTAAGATGTCCATCCTACCCAAAGCAATCTACAGATTCAGCGTAATACCCATTAAATTACCATCATCATTCTTCTCAGACCTGGAAATGACAATAAAGAAATTCAATTTTTTGTGGCTATTGCGAAGGGGATTGTGCTTTTAATTGGGATTTTGTTTGTTTATTGTTGGTGTATAGGAATACAATTGTCTTTTGCACATGTGTGTTATACCCTGAGACTTTGCCAAAGTCCTTTATCAGTGCAAGGAGGTTTTTGACAGATTCTCTCGGTTTTTTTGAGGTATAGAATCATGTCATCTGCAAAGAGGGATAACTTAACTTCCTCTTTTACTATTTGGATACCTCTGATTTCCTTCCCTTGTCTGATTGCTCTAGCTAGGGCTTCCAATACTATGTTGAACAGAAGGGGTGGCAGTGGGCATCCTTGTCTTATTGCAGTTTCAGGGTTTCCCCTGAAATGGTTCCAATTTCTGTCTGTTTAGCAGTATGTTGGCTGTGGATTTCTCACAGATGACTCTTACTATTTTAAGATATGTTACATCTATGCCTAGATGTTCAAGGGGTTTTATCAAGAAGGAATGCTAGATTTCATGGAAAGCTTTTTTCTTGTCTAATGATAGATATAAAAAGAGATAAGATAGATAAGTGGGACCTCATCAAACTGAAAAGCTTCTGCAAAGCCAAAGAAATCATCAAGAGAGCAGGGAGACAGTCCATAGACTAGGAAAAAAGCTATTTGAAAACTGTATATCTGGCAAAGGCCTAACATTTAAGATCTACAAGGAACTCAAACATGCCAAAAAGAAAAAAACCAACAGCCCCATTACAAAGTGGGCAAAAGACATGAATAGACACTTCTCAAAAGAAGATACACAAGTAGCTAACAGATACATGAAAAAATCTGAGCCTTACTAAACATCAAAGAAATGCAAATTAAAAACCACACTGAGATACTACCTAACTCTAGCCAGGATGACCATCATCAATAACTCAAAACAAACAAACAAACAAACAAAAATCGATGCTGGAGAGGATGCGTAGAAAAAGGAACACTTCTACACTGTTGATAGTAGTGTAAACTAGTACAGCCTCTGTGGAAAGGCAATTCCCAAAAGATCTAAAAATCATCCTTCCATATGACCCCACAATCCCCTTCTGTTAATATATCCAGAGGAAGTCAAATCACTCTATGAAAAAGATACCCACACACGCATGTTTATTGCAGCACTATTCACAATTGCAAAAACATGGAATCAACCATGCTGCCCATTGAAAGAGGATTAATTTTTAAAAATGTGGTACATGTACATGAAGAAATATTATGCAACCATAAAGAAAGTCAAAATTATGAACTTCACAGCAACTTGGATGGACTTAGAGTCTATAATACCGAGTGATCTATCACAGGAACAAAGAATTGAGTACCACATGTTCCCACTCAAAAGCAGACTTTGAACAGTTATCATACTATAAGAAAGAGCTTGGCAGTAGTAGGAAACTGATGGGAGTGGGATTGGCAGTAGTGGAGGAAACTCTCACGGAGGGGGACACACCTCATCAACAAGGGTATCTGCATAATTATTCCTAATACTGAATTGTACCACACATCTTTAAATTTTTTTTTTTAAGTTTAAAAAGAAAAAGGCTGGGCTCAGTAGCTTAATCTGTAATCCCAGCACTATGGGAGGCCAAGGCAAGTGGATTGCCTGAGCCCATGTGTTCAAGACCAGCCCAGGCAACTTGGAGAGACCTCGTCTTCTACAATAAATCAAAAATTAGCCAGATGTGGTTGTGTGCATCTGTAGTTCTGGCTACTTGAAAGGCTGAGGCAGAAGGATCGCCAGAGCCCAGCACATTGATTCTGAGGTGGCCATGAGCATGCCACTGCACTCCAGCCTGGGTGACAGAGTGAGACTCCAACTCCAACTCCAAAAAAAAAGAAATTCATATGGAAACAAAAACAACCACAAATAGCCAAAACAATCCTCAGCAAAGGAAACAAAGTGGGAGGTAACACACTTCTGGACTTTAAACTTTATTATAAGGCTACAATAATCAAAACAGCTTAGTATTGGTAAATGAACAGGAACATAGACCAATGGAACAGGATAGAGATTCTGGAAGCAAAACCTCAATTTCTCGATCAACTCATCTTCAACAAAGTCTCCACCAAATACCACTGAGGAGAGGTGAAGCTTTTAAGTAAATGGTCTGGGAAAGCTAGCTGCCCACATGCAGAAGAATGAAGCAAGACCCCTACCTATCACCATACACCACAAATCAACTCTAAATGGATCAAACATCTAAACGTAAAACCTCAAACTATAAAAATCTTAGAAAACTCAAAAGACACCCTTACAGAAATTGGAATAGGCAACCAATTCCTGATCAAAACCCCAAAATTCCATGCCATAAGAGATAAGATAGACAAGTGGGACACCATTAAACTGAAAAGTTTTTGCAAAGCAAAAGAAATCACCAAGAGAGCAGGGAGACAACCCACAGAATGGGAAAAATATTTGCCAACTATATATCTAACAAAGGTCTAAATTCAGAATCTACAAGGAACTCAAATGTTCCAAAAGGAAAAAAAAAAAGCCCCATTAGAAAGTGGGCAAAAGATATGAATAGACACTTCTCAAAAGAAGACATGCGAACAGCCAACAGACACATGAAAGAATGCTCTGCCTCACTAATCATCAGAGAAAAACAAATCGAAACCACATTGACATACCACCTAACTCCAGTAAGAATGGCCATCATTAATAAAAATAAAAAACAACAGATGCTGGAGAGATGCGGAGAAAAGGGTGCGCTTCTACACTGTTAGTGGAAGTACAAATTAGTTCAACTTCTATGGATAACGGTGCAGTGATTTCTAAAAGAACAAGAGATTGATCCTTCATATGATCTAGCAAATACCCTTCTGGAAATATACCTGGAGGAATTCAGATCATTCTACAAAAAAGATACCTGCACACACGTTTATTGCAGCACTATTCATAATAACAAAAACATGGAACCAACCGTGCTGCTCATTAGAAGCGGACTGGATTTTAAAATGTGGTACATATACACAATGCAATGTTATTCAGCCATAAAGAAGGACAAAAGTATGGATTTCACAGCAACTTGGATGGACTTAGAGTCTATAATACTCAGTGATCTATCACAGAATCAAAGAACTGAGTGCCACATGTTCTCACTGATAAGTGGATCCTGAACATCTAGCATAATTCTACAAGAAAGGGATTGGCATTAGTGAGACACTGCCAGCAGGAAGCACGGAGGACATATAACATCGATAAGGGTGCCTGACCCTAATTCAGGCAAAGTGAAGTCCAACGGGAGGGCCAAACTTCACCTGTACATAATCCACTTATGTACCCAATTCTGACTTGTACCCCACATCTTTAAATTTTTTTGTGTGAGTTGGAGTCTCTGTTGCCCAGGCTGGAGTGCGGTGGCATGCTCACAGCCACCCCAGCGTCGACCAGCTGGACTCTGCGATCAGTCTTCCAAGTAGCCAAACTACAGACGCACGCTACCACACCCAGCTAATTTTTGATTTGTTGTAAAGATGAAGTCTCTCCAAGTTGCCCAGGCTGTTCTCGAACCCACAGGCTCAGGCAGTCCTCTCGCCTCAGCCTCCCAAGGTGCTGGGATTACAGGTTGAGCAACTGACCTGGCCCACATCTTTAATTTTTAAAGAGAGAGAGAAAGAAAAAAAAGGAAAAGAAAATTAAAACTTATTATAAAATGAAAAAAAATTAAAAAATTAAAATGTGATGTCTTTTAGTGTTATCTAATGTCTTCTAATTCCCCAGTGAAGTGGCTTGCTCTTTCAGGAAAGGGGCTGTCATTCACATTTATTTTATTATAACTTACCTTTTTAATACAATGAGGAGCTCATTGCAGGCCCTAAACAAATACTTGCTAAACTGAAAATAGAACCTTAAGTTGAAAATAGAGTCTCTTCTCAACTATATCTAAGAGTCTTTTTACTTTGTTATTCATCCTAAGACTTTACTCACATACCATATTAGTTCATAATAGTCACATTTTTAAAAATGTGATGTTAAATTAAAGTACACTGGCACTAGACCCCCACAGATTTCACTTGAGAAGGTAGCATGTTGCAAAATAAGTTTCCCTATCAAAATGTGACACAGACACAGGTGTAAATTCCTAAGGCCAGACTGACCATAACACTGACATACAGATCATAAATTGCTGACCACACTGGTCAGTCTATTTCCTTTGCTAAGTTATTGATTTTCTCAAATTTCATAATGTTCAAACATTTTCTGTCGATCTAAGGCCTATGCAATAAATAAATCACATGCTCATTCTATTGGAAATAGAATTCTTAGCCTAACATTCATTCCTATACTGCCTATAAACCTTCAAAATTGTAAACTATAAATTTCATATGCTATAGTTTTAAATTTAAAATTATAAGTCCTGATTCTTTACACTGTTCAGAATGTAAATGGCTGTCTAGCATTTTTTGGATGCTATTCTCTAATGTCTTTTTAAAATTTGTGATTTCATATTCTCTTTGACATTTTTTAACTTTCGTAAGACCAGAGATAATCACTATTATCAGGTTGGTATGTATTCCCCTAGAGCTTTCTTTCTGTACATTTCCAAACATATATTTTTATCCACAGAAAATATACTGCATTCTTTTGAGTTGTTTTTGTTTAGTGTAAACAGTGGTGTGTGTGTGTGTGTGTGTGTGTGTGTGTGTGTGTGTGTGTGTGTATAGAGAGAGAGAGAGAGAGAGAGAGGGAGAGAGAGAGAGAGAGAGAGAGAGCAATCTATAACTTTCTTTTTTTACCACTTAATAAATGGTGTGGGGTAGAAATTTCCTGGTCAGTAAAACAATACAAATAGTTCATTCTTTTCAACTGTGCAGATTTCCATAGTTTATTCACCTAGCTCTCTCTGTCAATGAACATTTGGGCTGTTTTCTTTTCTAGCTATTACAAATAATGTTGCTGTGTTATTCTTTGCTAGTGTTTATTTTCTCTACAGCATTTAAACAGGAATCATTTTAATTAGGCATATATCTTACTTATATACGATTCCTCAGAAAACAGTATGGCATAGGCTATTTTTTCTTTATTGCTGAACTAAAATAAATTTCAAATATGGTTTTCATCTATGTTAATAGTAAGTTCAGAAATTTATCCTTACACTCCGTACATGACTTTACAGGAGTCAGTAAACTAAAGGCAACAGGCTAATCCAACCCATTACCTATTTTTATTTTTATCTTTTGTTTTTGAGTTGGAGTCTCACTCTGCTGCCCAGGTTGGAGTGCAGTTGCATGATCACAGCTCACCTCAGCCTCGACCTCCTGGCTCAAGTGATCCTACCGTCTCCGCCTCCTAAGGGGCAGGGACTACAGGCATGCACCGCCATGCCCAGCTAATTTTTTTTTTTTTAATTTTGGTAGAGACAAGTTCTCACTATGTTGCCCAGGCTAGTCTCAAACTCCTGGGCTCAAGCAGTCTCCTGCTTCAGCCTCCCAAAATGCTGGGATTACGGGCATGAGCCACCTCACCCAGTTATTGCCTGTTTTTATAAATAAAGCTTTATTGGAGCACAATCACACTCATTCTTTAACATATTGTCTATGACAGGTCTAGTACTACAACATCAGAGCTGAGTAATTATGGCAGAGATCATATGGCCCACAAAGCCAGAAATATTTATTATTTTTCTCTTTACCAAAAAACTTCACCGACTCTTAAACTAGAATATGAAATATTCTTCCTCTGGAAACTTTTTTCTATTTCTGAAAAGTGCAAGTTAAAGGGTCAACGGTATCTTTATGTTTTAAAGATATGCAGCAGCACTTGTTTCTAAAAAGCAAACAAAAAGTCCATATCTGATGAACAAAACAGTGTCACTTGAATTTCATAATGGAAACTATGCAATGTGAAGTCATCTCTACTTTGGATCCTTCATAACTTTTGAAGATACTAAGTGAATTAGTTATATTAAGGAGTTCTTCTTAAAATAGCCAATTATCCCTCAGCCTGACTGTTGACTTAGGTCACCGTTTTGAAGAAGAACAAGAGAGTTTGTAAAACTGACTTACCTACTATCGCTTAGTAGTATTTAGTAATATTTGAGATGTGGAATAAGCTTCTAGGGTGAGGCAGCTAGTGAGTTAAGCCAAGGTGAGTCATGCTCCTGGGTTTTCCTGCCCACTTTGGCATCTGGCATAGCTGCACTATGGGCTACTAAGACCCTTCCCAGTGCTCATATTCTGCACTTCCTAGAATCCACACTTAAAAGGAGGTACTTTTTAAAAAACTTTGTTTATTTAAATTGATACTTAAAATGACCACAATACTCACCACAAGCTCTATTATTTTACATTGCCACTGACTGTGAAGTTTACATTAAACTTTGAAAGTAGGAGCTAATGAATACCAAAAATGTCATAATTTGAGCCTATTTACTCTATGACCACATACAGTGAACTGGTGTTTACAGAATTAATTACTAAAAGATTCTACCCCTTGTTTAAGATAATGTAAGGAGACCCAAGATATGCATAAATGAATTTGCCCTTATGAGAATTATAAATCTTTTCACTGTTTTCAACTCAACTTGCCAGGCTGTGCTACACTTGTAAGAAAAGGGAACGTGTTTCCAGCCATTGCCCCATGTAAGCACTGAAGTCTTTTTCAGTATTTCTCATTATGAAGTGTTAGGGAAGCTATAAAGAGAGTCCCAACAGTTGTAAAAAACACTGAATTCCCATTTTGTCCTCCCCTGTAGAGAGACAGAATGGAGAAATGAGTCCACTGGTTTTGTTTGGTCAAAAATAATGGTAACAATAATTACTTCTCAATTATTTGCTGATTGACAGTTGGCAGACTTGTTAATCGTTTTCCGCTTCTTTGGGGACCAGATTGCTTAGTTTCTTAGAAGAGCAGGCTGTGGTAACCCATGGTTGCCCCTGCCCCTGCCAACTACTCACAACAAATTTAGCACATTAATGTGTTCGTGGTGCTGCTGTTATGTGGAAAGAACAAGGAAGAGGGGTGAAGAAATAACTACCTTTCCCTACCAAAGTCTTAGATCCTAGCTGGACTCAGGGACCAGTTTGCTCAGGACAACTAGCTTTATACCAGGTTGTCCTAGTGTCATCATGAATGGCCGAACAGTCCCTCTTCCCCCTCAAAATGTCCTACAAATTATGTGATCACTCTCATTAGTCTCAGTCTTTCTCACTTTATCTTTGCCTCCTCCAGGGTCTCTACTCCATTTTTGAGAGTCCTGATTAGGAAGGCTCTGAAAGGTAAAGGAAGGAAGCACCGGCTCAGAAAAAATCAATAGAGTCAGAGACAAGCAGACTCCAGAGATGCGGACAGCGGGAGGAGATGAGGGAAGTGGTAAATGTAGTGAGTCAGGGGAGGAGTCTGAGGTCAATGTCAATGGCTCCCTGCCTTCTAGTCAGTCAACAGTGTCAGAAGGAGAGAGTTACATGCTTCCAAGTTTGGCTGTTGAGGGTTGAGGGTTAAGTGTTAAGGGTAGAGTTTCTATGGGAAGATGGTTGTCATAATCATAAGGACACAGGTCAGGACCATAAGGACAAGTTACAGGAAAAACTGAAAGGAATATTCTTATTCAAAGGACACAGTGAGACTGAAGGCTCTTCAGGTGCTATCATGGAAGCTGGCATTTGAAAAAAATACAGAAGGCTCTCTGAATCCCAAAGACCCAAACACCCAAGAAATGTCCAAGGAGTAGTTGCTTTAACCTCTTTGAGAAGACTTCCACTGCCTATAAAGTTAGAACAGCTGCCCCGATCCTCTCCTCTAACTTATAGGGTTTCTTCCATTTTCTGGCATAGATGATTTCAGAGTAAATCCCCTCTTTGGGGATGCCTTCCCTGGATAGAAAAGTTGTCTGGTTGGGGTTCCAATTTTGTCAGGGACTAAGGACCTGACCAACCTCTCATATTAATTGTCATTAGCTGAGTACTAGACAGCGGAAGGACTGTAACACCATATGACTTATGCTCCCAAGAAACCACAATAGATGCACTAAGTGATCACAGAATAAGAACAGTCAGGTGTCACATAGCTGCATTTCAGTCAAAGACAGACTAACAGGTGTCACATAGCAGCATTTCAGCCAAAGACAGACTATATATATGATGGTGGTCTCCTAAGATTATATAATAAAACTGAAATCTTTTTACTATATCTTTTCTATATTTAGATATATTTATACACAAAAATACCACTGTGCTACAATTGCCTATTGTATTCAATACAGTAACATACTGTATAAGTTTGTAGCCTCAGAGCAACAGGCCATACCAAATAGCTTGGGTGTATAGTTGGCTATACCATCTAGGTTTGTATACATACACTCTGTGATGTTTGCACAATGATGAAATTGCCTAATATTTTGCAGATTAGAAAACTGGGGTTAACTAATTTGCTCTGAGTCATATGTCAATAGGTGATATAGCCAGGATGCAAACCAGGTTAATTAGGCTCCAGATCCTACACACTCAGTCAGTTTACTACAATACCTCTCTTGTGACAAACTCTTCTGAAATTTCAGGGCAGGTGGGATCTTAAAACAAGTTTTGAGGCTCAACTTTAAGGAACCACAACATCAAATTGCCACAGTGCAAAAGCAAGTCCAGTAAATTACACACTCTATTCTTAAAATTTTCCCTTGAAAATTAAAACCAAAATGTAAGAGACAACACTTTGTACTTTCTCATATTTCTATGAAGCAAATAATAATCTTAAATCTTTCAACTGTTGCAAAGCTTACACTGTGAAAATCTTACTTGGATTTCTTTTGAACCAAAATAACCTGCCAAAATATTCAGGAAAGAAAACTCATGATGGGGTTATATTCCTTTCTGAATGCTTCATTTAGACACCTACCAGAGATCCCTTCATGGACACAGAAAAATCTTAAACTGTCTCTATTTGATTGTGCTTGCCTAAGGCATTAAGTCCAATCCACCATGTCGCACCTCAGTAACTCAACACAGACTAGAAAATTCTTACAGTCAGCTTCCCCAAGGGATTTGTTAAGTTTCACATGCATTTAGTTGTGCAGTTGGCCTGCTCAAATTGATAAACTTGTAGCTAAATTCTTTCTGCAGCAACGGGCTATTGGGCTTATTTTTTTATCACCAAGAGAATAAATATTGCAAAAGAAGCTGTTACTATGTGTTAGTGTTACCCATTAGATTTTAGCATAATTGAGCTTACATTCCAATTTCTCAGTAACTGATAAGTATTTATTTTGCAGAAGTGGTTAAAAAGTGAAAGGAATTAAAAAGAGCTAACACTGAACTATATTTATAGCAAAAATATGAAGGAAATGTTGATGTCTTAAAATAAGCAAAAACATAAAACAAAAATTATGAATAAAATTATTATTTGTATTGAAACTCTCAAGTTGCTATGACACATGCCTGTACAGGGAAACTCTCTCATTGATCTGCCCCATGAAGACGCTCTAGCCCAACCCATTTATATTATACAGAGAGTATGAAAGACTTGTCCAAGATCACAAAGCCCCATGACAGCAAAGTCAAGCCTAAATCATTGGTTTCTCCTAACTCTGCCATCAGAGCTCTTTCAAACATATCATCCTGCCAATGTCTGTAGAACATCTGCATCTGAAAGTCCTGTTGCAGCCTGAACATGATAGTTATTCAAAGTGCCACTCATTTCTGATTTTCTACCATCAATATTACATTCCTATCAGAATTTTGGGGAGCCACCTCTCTCCTTTGGTCTCCAGGCATCAATAAGTCCTATCATTACTTTTATAGCCTATGTTTACTTTGTGAGTTACACATGCCATTTACTTTTATAACCTGTGTTTCACAATTAAAAATTCTGTCAGAAATCTCTGGCTTCAGACTTCTACCTTCTCCCATCTTGTAGGGCACAGGACCACTTCACTGTTTGTCTGAACAAAGCAGGCTCTTTGCTGTGACTCTAACATGTTATATTTGTCTATCAGCAACTTAACAAGATCCTACAAACAACCATAAGAATTATCTACCCTGAGCAATTTTTGATTCCTGTTCTCAAAAGCCATCAATGCTCCCAATTGCCTCTTGAATCAAATGAAAACTCCTACCCAAATGATTATCTCCACACCTAAGTGCATTCACCTCCATTCAACGCATTTTTTTCAACAAGTATTTGTTGAGTAATCATTTTGTGCCTAGTTACATGCCAGGCCTGTGAAAAATTATAAGATTTATGACATGGTCCCTGCTCTTTTGGACCTTAAGAATAAATATGATGCACACAAACATCTTTATAGCAAAACAAGGCTGTATAATCTTGTATAACCACCTACAGGAGTGAGTGAAACACACAAGTCCAAGATCATTAGAAGACAATGTGTTTGTGTGTGAAGCTTCGTGAGTTACACATGCCATCAGTGGAGGTTTGCACCAGAAAGATGGGAAATAGCATATTTTCCAGGGGAAGCTCATGGCTTCAGGGTAGGAATTAGCATCATCCAAATTCAGAGGCTAATGTGACCAGTCTGCCTGGAATGAAGCTTTCTTGTGATTAGTGGTCAGAAATGAGGCCAGGAAGGAAGTGGAAGCAAGATAGTAGTGATTCTTTAAGTACAAGCTGTGGAATTTGGAATTCATCCTCAAACAAAAGGGAGGAAAAGAGATTACTGAGTGAGACTGTAGCAAGAAGAAAGTGATCTAGTAGTAACAGTCGGGTTGGAATTCTAGGTAGGGAATTATTATACCCAAGCAATTATTAGGAGATAAGGCTACTAATCAGAGTGTGCACGGATGGAAGGAGAAAAGAAATAGTAGATTGAAGATTCATTTGTAGGAATGCTGTTAGCCATGACCACAGGGTACATGCTAAGGTAATCAAAGAATGAAGACATTGTTGATATATAATAATGAACGACGAAGCCAGGAGGGGGAATGGAGAGTTTGAGATGAGGCAGGGCATCTAAGTTCAGTAGGAAAAGTGAAGAGACTAGCCTAACCTTCAGGTGAAAAATAAGAGTGTGTTCTAGATTCATGATACTAGCATAAAAGTGATAGCAAGAGACTATGTGTTCCCCAAAGTCCATGATTTTTTCCTCTGAGACACCCAACTACATTGCCTTTCCCAGGCTCTTGCACAGAAGTGAGGCAACAAGACTGAGCTCTGGTCAGTGGAATGGGGATAGTAGGGTCACTTGGAAGCTGGGCCCACATGTACCTCCCAAAGATTATTCTCCACTTTCTGTCCTTTTACCAGCTAAATGAAAAAGGCTCTTAGAACCTACAGGAAGATTCCTAGAACCTTTAATTTAGCTCGAAGGACCCTGGATCCATAAGAAACTGCACAGAATGTAAAGAATTCAGATTTCCATTGGGTCTGATGTAAAAAATTGGCCTTTGATTGTACAAGCAGTGGATTTTTAACCCACAACGCTAAAATAAAATAATTAAATTAAATTAAATTTAGAAACAAAGTAGAGAAAGATAAAAGAATACAAAGTGTTGAGGCAACAGCAGCTATTCGCTTCTAGGTGGGAAAGAGACTCTGTGGAAAGAAATAGCAGGACCTATTAGTAAATTAGGTTGCAACTAGATTGTGAAGGGTCTTCCACAGACTCTGATACTTGGGATTGTTTGGTACAGCAGTTAGCCTACTCTAATATGGCTGATTTTCCAAAAGAAATGTATGCTCTGCAAAAATTCAGTTGTTCATACAAACCTAACTGTCATCTACAAGTAGCCTGTTTACTCCCACTGTATTCTCATTTCATTCTTACTTCCTAGAATGATTTCCTCCACACTAATCCTTGTCCTTCCTGTCTTTAATATTTTTGCATAAGTTCTACATCCTGTATTAAAACAGTTCCTGACTTACTCCATCTGACAATAGTCACTGCAATCATTTTCTCAACTCCACAGCACTTGTGCAAATATCTCTCTCCATCTGTAACTGGTTATGACTATGTTTTTATGTTTATTTTATCTGTTATCATGTATCTCCATTTATATTTGTTCCATTAGATTATAAACTCAATATGAACAAAGATTGTGTTTCCTATTTCCTTTGTAATTTCCTACATGCCTCATATATTGCCCTACACCGTCAGTGCTTCATAAACCCAACTAATTGAAGTTCAAACTTCTACTCATATGCTTGCACCAGATGTACAACAACTCACAAAATCTGTGTCTATAACATAAATACATGCACAGTCTTGCAGTGGCACCCTCGTTTAGCCAGGACATCAGGGGACGAGTTGGCTCACAGAGTTAATCTTGGCAACCAAATACAGTGCAGCATGGAGGCACACGCTGGCTAACCAAACTAGCATCTTTAGTCCACACCTGAGGCTGAAATGCTCTCTAGCAAATCTCATTTTGGCAATAGTCATTAAAAACAGATCTCTACTAGACTTCCAGTAGCAAGCAAATTCAAATTGATCAAATTTGTTTACACTTCTCTGACATGGGCAACAACTGGTAAAAAATATTTTAAATTAGAGGCAGCTGACACCCTCCAGACACCATTAGGTCCTGTTGCCAGCAACTCTTTTAAGAGTCAACTCCATCACCTGGCTCTGTGCCACCTCCTCCCTTCCCCCGCCAACAGAATGAGAAGCTCCCTCCTTTGTGTACTAGGTCATTTTTTATAAATGTCCATTACAGCATTCATCACACTATGTGGTAAATGTGAGCATTTCTGTCCACTTCATCCCAATACACTGCAAACACCTTGGAGACAAGGACTGAATCTCTTTCCTTTTCAAACCCGCAGACCTATGTCACACTTGTAGCATCCTAAGTTGTAATACTAAAGATTTTTTTATTACAAGCAATAGTAACCCAGGCTAAACAAACTTAAGGGGAAAAGGAATCATGTAACATTAAGGATAACTGGGTCTGGAAAAATATGTTATTAACAGATTTTTCCCTCCAAATATGTAATTTTTAGAGCATCATTACCAAAGGTGAGAAGCTTAAATTGAAATTGTTTCCCTCCAAAAAAGCAAAGGAGATACCTTGAAAAATACGCATGTAATTACTAAAAATAAAAGTAGCTCAAGAAAGGAAATATGCATTGAGTACTCATTTAGAAAATATAACTGTTTTAGACAAGAAAGAAACCATTTATAATAATCCTCATCTAACTCCTCACAGTCCCTATTGTAAATCAAGGTAAGAAAAGAAGTTCCAGCCGGGCTCGGTGGCTCAGCCTGTAATCCCGCGCCTTTGGGAGGCTAAGGTGAGTGGATTGCCTGAGCCCGCGGGTTCGAGACCTGCCTGGGCAAGCAAGACCTCATCTCTACAATAAAATCAAAAAATTAGCCGGGTGTGGTAGCGTGAGCCTGTAGTTCCAGCCTGTAGTTCCAGCTACTTGGAAGGCCGAGGCGGAAGGATCGCCGGAGCCCAGCAGGTTGAGGCTGCGGTGGCCAGGAGCGGCCACTGCACTCCAGTCTGGGCGACAGAGTGAGACTCCAACTCAAAAAAAAAAAAAAAAAGAAAAGAAGTTCCACTTGATTTTTTTTTTGACCACAGTCAATAGCTGAAATTTAAAAACCAAAAATGACTCTTTCAAAAACAAAATTACTGTTTCAAAGCAAATTTAGAGTACCCACTATGTTCCTCGCACTCTACCAGGCATGAGGAATAGAAAATACAAAAAGGATGGGGTTCCCGCCCTAAAGGAGCAGGCAGTATAACGACAGGAAGAAGCAGGGACAACATGACACTCAACACGGTGCGAAGCAGACTGTGTCAGAGCCTCCAGGAGCCAGGGTGACCAGGGATTGGGGAGAAAGGATGCTACTGCCTCAAGAAGTGCAAGAGTTGGGGCTATTTCACAGAGGAGCTGGCACTTCCATTCTTCCTCAAAGAATGCTGCCGGGCTTTACAAGAAAGGAGACAGAGAGAACAGCAGAAGCCAAAGTAGAGAATGATCTTGGACTCCTGGACTCAAGCAATCCTCCTGCCTCTGGCTCCCAAAGTGCTGAGATGACAAGTATGAGCCACCGTGTACACATATGTTTATTGAAGCACAATTCACAATAGCAAAAACATGGAAACAACCCAGATGCCCATCAAAAGTGAACTGGATAAAGAAAATGTGGTACGTATACACGACGGAGTATTATGCAGACATAAAGAAGAACAAAATCATAGCCTTCGCCACAACATGAATGCAGCCAGAGACCATCATACTAAGCAAATCATCACAGAAACAAAGAACTGAATACCGCATGTTCTCCACTCATAAGCGGGCTCAGATCACTGGTCACACAAACACAAGGGTGGAATCAGCAGATGCTGGACATTACTAGGGGTTGAGGGAGACAGAAAGGAGGGGGACACGTGGCAGCACACTGGGTACCTGGTCCACTACTGGGGGAGAGGGGGCTAGCTTGAGCTAGCACCTGCAGGCAACTTACTTATGTAGTAAATCCTCACTTTTACCCCACAACTCTAAAATAAACTAAACTAAAATAATAAAATTTAATTTAAAAAACAAAGTAGAGAAAGATAAAAGAATAAAAAATTTTGAGACAACAGCAGCTATTCACCTCTAGGTGGGAAACAGACGCTGTGGGAAGGAATAGCAGAACCTGTTCGGTCATTAGCTTACAGCCAGATTGTGAAGGGTCTTCCATAGGAAGTTGGCGAAGCAAGTTTCATTTTGTACACAAGGGGGAGCCAATGAAAATTTGTTGCTTTTTTGAACTTAGGTGAAATCCATATAACAGAGTATTAATAATTCTAAAGTGAGCAACTCAGTGGCATTTGCTGAAGGAGGCGTGCAACCACCACCTCCATCTATTTCCAAAATATCTGCATCTCCCCTAAAGGAAACCCCATACCCATTAAGCAGTTGCTCTGCATTCCCTGCTGCCCTATTATCTGGCAACCACCAGTCTGAGTTCTGTATCTATGAATTTGCCTATCCTAAACATTTCAAATAAGTGGAATCCTAGAATATGGGACCTTTTGCATCTGGCTTCTTTCACTGAGCATGTTTTTGAGATTCAATCACATCAGTACATGTGTCAACACTTCATACCTTTTTTTGGCTGAGTAACAGCCCACTGTTATGTTTAGAGCACAATTTCTTTATTTAGTCACCTGTTGATGGGCATCTGGGCTGTCTTCACCTTTTGGCTATTATGAATAGTGCTGCTATGAACATGTATGAATATGGACTTGTTTCACATCTTTCACATTTTCATGTCTTTCAGGTATATACCAACAAGCGCAATTGCTAGGTCAGACAGCAATCCTATGTTTAACTTTGTGACAAACCACAAAACCATTTTCCACAATGGCTGAACCAGTAAACGCTTTTAAGGGGGCTATCCCGTGGAAAGAATGAAGGCAGTCAAGAGGCTATTCCATAATAGTTATGTGGATGAAAGATGGCAGCGCCTGAGCTAGAACCCTGATGGTGGGAAAAGAGAAGTAAGCAGAATGAGAGGCAAACAGGAGGTAGAAATACCATGAGAGGAAGTTAAATGTGACTCTCAGGTTTCTAGCTTAAGCAACTGGATAAATGGTTTGGCCACTAAGTAGGATGCAGAACAAGGATAGTACCCTAGTGAAAGGAGGGAGCTAGAGCAGTTGATTGAGAGAGCTACATATTTTCTAAAGATGTACAAGGGGTCAATAGGAATTCTAGTCAAGGGATGAGAGCTTGAACCTATATTCCTTCTACTGTGCTGAGCTGTTCCAGCTTTAGGTTCCTACTAAAATGGTCCTCATTTTCTCCATCTTCTTTATAATGCTTTCCAATAGTTACTTGTTTCTTTAATAAACAACAATTGTTCCAAAGACAGAATCTTGATTCAAGGAATTCTAAGTGTTTAAATATTTAAAACATAAATACTAGAATGACAAGGCTATCCAAAATGTTTAAATTTAAGGGTCCAATAGCATGGAGTTATTTTGCAAACCCTGTCAAAGATTAGCTTCTCTTTATATCAATTCATTTTTATTCATTTAAATTAATATTTATCATGGAGAAAAAAGTTATAAGGGTTTAGTATATTTATTTATTTTAGTTTTGATATATTATTTTTGTCTTTTTCTAAAAAACAATATGACTAGCATTACCCTATCAATTTTTGTTAACAAGATATTAATTTAATATATAGAAAGTCAGTTTTCAAGTTACTGTTCTAGCACACAATAGTGAAGTACTGTGGAATGCCAAAAGCATTTACATTTTTCCTCAATAGTGGATATTCAGTACACTTGTATATTTACAGTATTCATGGGATTCATAATATAGCATGTCATACAAAATAATAAATAACTTCCTATCCCACTCCGTACCCTCTTCCTCTCCCTCCCCCAGAAAACATCAGCCTCTCTATCACCTTTTAACCTGCAAAACTCCAAGGATGATATCTCAGCAAACTTGCGGGTTCCCTTTCCCTAGGGCAGAAGGTAATTAATTTGACTTAAAAATCCTCCTCTTCAAATTCCTTCTGGGCTATGATAAGCTAAGATCCTATTTATGTAAACAAAAGTGTTTAATTAAACAGAGCATGGGATAATACCAAAAAGACCTGGAAAGAATTTCATGCTACCATTTTACTGATCAAAATTTGACTACATCTATGGAGCTAGGAAGATATATCAGTCTTTATAAAAGGTAACGATATTTTAATTTTCCATTTTTTTCCATTAAAAAAAAACTTCACCTTCATTCAAAATTAAAATCAAGTTCCAAAAGAATTCATTGGAGAGAATGATTAGTTTACCAAGGGAAGTAAAAGCCACAATCTGTTAGTAACACCCAGTACTTCTGCCTGTCAAATAAAAAATAACCCTTGGCTGAATTAATATAAAAATACAAAAAAATGCAAAATGGTTAATAAATGGATATTTTGTCATGTTTGACATTGTCATCAAATTCAGTGGTCATTTCTAGGTACAAAGTCTTTTTTTCACTTTGTGCATTTGCTTATAATTTCCTCTTAAATTTCTCACTACCTTAGATCTTATGTCCCTAAACAAAGTAGGGAATTTGATTGTATTTGATTACATTTCTCTCTAGAATTTCTCACCTCCTTGGGTTTCCTGACCCTGTTTTTCAGCTGCCTCCCCGAAAGGTCATTTTTTATTTTCTTCTTGGAGTCTCTTATTCTTTCTACTCCCAAACCTCTAAAACTGGCAAGTCCCAAACCTGCATATGCATCCCTGTCCTCTCACACAGCTCAGTTCTTGCTTTAAGGATCTCTGAGCCTTTTTACTTTGATACAGCAACATCAATCAAATGCAGCATAATCTCAAGAGAACCACCATTTTCCTTGTCAAACCAGTTTCATATTGTAATCTTCCAATTTTGATTATTGATATCACTATTTGTCTAGTTATGCAAAACTTTGGAGTTATCTTTGGCTCATTCCTCTCTATTATGAATTTAATCCTGATTTTATGTATATTTCATATAATCTTTAAATAAGAATAATTAATGTTTAGTGCCTGCACATTAAGGTATAAAATAGCTTGTGCCTTATTATTTGCCTCAGAAAATATGGTCACTATACTTCCTGGTTCCCTGCTTTCTCCTATATTTCTAAAACACCAATAACTACAGCAGTATACCTGCCAGACAGTCTCATGCCAGACTCTATGACAAGTGTGGTTCCTAGATGAGGGACAAGCAGCCTTTGCTGCTCATCTGCTACTACCTTAGTTCCAGACACTGCCTGTACCTAGAAGGTAAGCAGTGCATACTCCAAAAACCTGGAAATTAAACTGACCGATGAAATTTTTACTCTAACAATAACGTATCAGAGCAGAAAGTGACAAAGTCATCTTAAAGAAGCAGAATGGTTTCCAAGTCATCAAGATCTACTACTTGATGACCTAAAGAAAGAATATGACAGTCACAAAAAGATTCCTTAACCACAGATACTACTTAGAAAATAAAGCAACAGATACGAATGCTGGATACGCCCTTCTATGCCACTATTCAAGGAGGAGTATCCTTGGTTAATAAATATTTTAAAGGGTCTAGTTTTATCGACCAGTTCATGTGCAGATAATAGCATCAGGCTAACTTAGCTTGATTCATGCAACACTCCCATTCTGACCCCATGTTCACTGGGTATGATCTGGCTTTTCATTTCGAAAAAGAATATTTGGGTCTTGCTAAGATGAGCATTCCATCTGCGTGATTGTATTTCTCATGGTAAATGAATAATTTGGCATTCTGGTTTTATTAGCCTCATGAATGTAGTTAATGTGAGTCCACCCGAGAGAGACATATCTGTATTCTGAGTGCTGACAACATCAGACTTCTGAGTTGGCAAAGCTGAGTGACAAACCCTGTGCCAGACACAGTCAAATTACTAAGGCAATGAACGCCTTACTGTGAGGCCCAAAGGGAAGTGCAATAGTATTTTTTTCAACTAACCTTGAGCGGTATTTTGTAATGTTAAATTATGAAATAGCATTTACAATCCAAATTGCTTTAAAATAATCATGGGTTATGATCTGAATGATGCAAATTAAGAGATGGAAAGTAAAGTAACTGTGATTGATATTGTTGGTCATATAGTCATCAAATGCATGATTGGTGTTATTTTTATAGCTTTGGATTGACAAAGGGAAGAATTCTACCTACATTTGGGCTCTACTGCCATTACAAGTACATAAATAAAGAATCCAGAACACCACCACTACGTTGCCCTACCTTCAAAGAAAGATGCTGCTCACACTATTGGGAAAATCATGGCAGATGGACAGAAAGCTAAAGACACAGACCTATGTTTTACCAAAGGGCCAGGTATCCCTTGAGAATCTTCATTTTCCCAGAGTGAGGACCTCTAAGATAGTCTTAAAGGAGTACATTACCCCTCATGTTCAGATTACATTTTACATGGGATTCAATTCTGCTGGAATTATAGTCCCAATAACTAGACAGCCTTTCTGGGGAAGAACCAAGAACATCAACCTTTAACATAAAATTATCACAAATATACCTCTCTTGGGCATATATAACCATCATGTACCTATCTTATTGACCCTGATAAGTGTTCAGGGATAAACTTCACCAAGAACAAACTTTGAATCCAAATGAATTAATACTCCAGTGACTTTTTGAAAACTAAACTTATTCCAAGTTTTCAAGTTTTTTAATTGGTCACTTCCCTTCAAGTTATTCTTCAACCTACTGAATTTGCCCATTGGTTTCCTTCCATTGTTACTAAAACAATAAAAAAAAATAGGCACAAGGGGAAAGGAATAATGGTGGCATACACATTCATTAACTTCAAGTACAGGGTTATGTATAATCACATTTACCTATTTAGAAATTTTTAAGCAACAAAAAGAACTGTTTCTGCTACTCATCCTTTCACTTTTATAATAATTAGGATGCTTCCTCTTGTGCTGTATGGTTTTAAAATAATCATAGTCAATACTTGTCAAGTATTGACAAGTATTTAAAGGACAAGTCAATACTTGTCATTTAAAATGTAATGAAGTCTAATCTATACATTCATTCAACATTCAATAAGAATTTGCTTACCAAATACATACAATTATTTTTCATACTCTGGATTAGTCTACAAATATTTGAGTTTCTGCCATTTCACTTTTTAATGGAATACCTCAGTCTCAAAACATCCAAAACCAGACTCATCTTCTGGCATGAATCTGCTCCTTTTCCTACATTCCCTGTTTCAGGGACTAAAAACACAATATACTGAGTCAAAACCCAACCTCTGCTCATTGTGACTGCCTCTACCTTCCTCACCTCTCACATCCATTCACTAATTAATTCATGCAGAGTTCCCTCCTATAAATTATCAAGTCCATCCCTTTTCACAGTACTTTTGATTGGGACACCATCTCTTGATTGGAGGACTGGAGGAGCCTCGCACTTATGTCTCCTTCCTCTGATCTAACCTCCTTCCTCACCTCCACATCACCACCAGAGTCATCTTGCTAAGATTGAAATCTAGCTAGCTCACTCCCAAGCTGATCCTTTGTAGTTCTTTCAGTTGAATTCAATTCACAAGCATTGTGATGGGAAGTAGAAAACAAAGGTCAAAATTCACTGCATAAAAATACAAGCTTTAGTGTCTTCTCAAAATACAGCCTCATTTCCTGTCATATGACTATATGTGTCAAGTCACAGTAGCCTATATAGATTTCCCTTCGGCTTTCTGCCTCTTGCCCTGGAATGTCTTTCTCCACTTTATCCATGTGCCTAGTTCTTTCTTATCCTTCAAGACTTAAAGACTGCACATGACACCTACTCCTAAGGCTCCACAATGAGCCTAGAGGCCCAATTCTATGCCACCAGAATATCTTGCATATGCCTCCTCCACAGCATATATCACACTCATTGCAACTGTTGCTTTGCACATATGTCTGTCTCCACTCCTGTCCCACTCCACACTCAGACTGGGAGATCCCAGATAGAAGATATCATGTCTAGTTCATCTGTGATCTCTAGCACCCTGTTCAGTAGCTGTAGTATATAGAAGCACTTAACACATTGGTGCTGAAGGACTAGATAATAGGAAAGATGTCTACGGGGAGTTCGGCCATGGGTTACACAATTGGAGTTACAGAATAAATAATTCTAGAGGAACACATAAATTGAAAGGTCTTCCTGAGGGGTACAAATTAGGTATTTGAGACATTTAGTAAACCCTAGAGAAGTTTTAGAGAACACAAGTCAAGTGATATCAGTGGTGTGACAATGAAGACAAAAGAGACATGTGTCTGGTCTACTTAGTTGCCACTGTGATTTGTGACATTTAAAGATGATGCAGCCCATTGGTGGTATAAAAACAGATTCAACCTCCAGCATGATCAAAAGAAAGGTATCATATAAATACAAGATTTTCTCATTCTTCTTATACAATAACAGACCAGTTGAAACCTTTAATCATACACAAGTTTATGAATTCACCAGTTCTTATCCATTACTATATTTTAATACATCACTGTTAATGTATTGGATATGTCTGTTTCTAAACTACTGTCATATACCAAAAGAAATTTTTATACTTTATTTTAATTGAGAAGATGAAAGATTAAAAAAAACTGTCCTATAGAGTATTTTCTTTGACAAAGATCTGCTGTGGACATATAGAAAAGGCAGTTTTATAGAGTAAAAATAATAATTTTTTCAGTTACATGGTCACCAGATTAACCGTGTCAAATGCTCAACTAGGAGGGTTTCTATGGTTCCCAAAGCATCCTAAATGCTATGAACAACTATAAAATTCCCAAATCTGATATAATATTCCTACAAAAACTGCAAGTACATACTTGTTATAGAGAAGCTGATTAGTAGAAAATCCGTTAGAAGAAGTAAAGCCAAAGAAGCAACAACTATTGAGGAGTAAATAGCTTCAATCCACCATTCAAATGGAGCACATATTCAAAAGTAGAACAATGTGATTTGCTGTACCTTCTACATCTATAAACTTCTCCCATTTCATTCTAATATTAAAGCTGCGATGTGCTTGCCCCCAAGAAAAAGTCATTAGTGGGCATGCGCTCAAGATACAAGCGAGAGGTCTGGCTCATCCCAGAGTTCCTGTCATTTCAAATGGTTCATCTTCCAGAAAGCATATAGACGAAGCAGACAGAAGCTGCCTTTTGCCAGCCTCAGTCAATTCTGAGACTTCCAGATCCAGTTAAGTGGGCAAACTCTCCCTTCTCATACACTGCCTTTTCTTGCTCATAAGGTATACTTTGAAAAGTCCCAGGACAGAGACAAGGCATTCCCTGGCCTTGCCGTGCTCAGCCCACATGACCCAGCCATCTCTTTTCTCAGTTTTTCCTTTTTTTAATGTTTAATGTTTTCCATTCTATACAGGCAGAAATTCTTTGACCCACTAATACTTTTCTTGGTGTAAACAGCTTGACCATCTATTACATAATGATTAATACTTCATGCCATAATTTAATGGAGAATTGCAATACTCAGTCATTATACTTCTTAAATATATTGGCAATAAATCACCAAATCAATGACTTCTTAAATATGATTTGAATATTTACATACTGGCATTCTGATATATTTTATTGAAATTGCACTTGTTAAATTTTTTTTCCAGAACTTCCATTTTCTTCTATTAATGTAGACCCAAGAGTGGAAATTAACAAAAATAATTAACTTTACCTATAAGGATACTGATAATTAAAAGAGAAAAATAAGAAGTACGTTTCTTTCATATGTTGAACCATGACAAAATGTTTAGTCATTATTTTAATCAATATGCACTTTATCCAAGTACAAGAAATTTTATAAAAATGCTCCAAATTAAGTCATGGTAATATCTAGGAAGA
>CAUYQG010157024.1:0-13852 GCA_963574415.1 Tarsius wallacei | reverse complement strand
AGCCTCCCCAGTAGCTGAAACTACAGGCATGTGCCACCACTCCCGGCTAATTTTCTTTTCTTTCTTTCTTTTTTTTTTTTTTTTGATTTATTGTAGAGACAAGATCTCGCCATATTGCCCGGGCTGGTCTCAAACCCACGGGTTCAGGCAATCCTCTCACCTCGGCCTCCCAAAATGCTGGGATCACAGGCTGAGCCACCGAGTCTGGCCAGTAACAAATTTCCAATATCAACACATTATCACCTTCAACATTATTTCAGTGTTTTTTTTTTTACTGTATCATGGGAAAGGATTGACATCTTTTTTTTAGTTCATCTCCAGTTGTCATAGTAAATAGTGAATTCCATTCTTTTTTCTTTTTTTTTTTTTTGAGTTGGAGTCTCACTCTGTTGCCCAGATTGGAGTGCAGTGGCTGCTCCCGGCCACCGCAGCCTTGACCTGCTGGGCTCCGGCGATCCTTCCGCCTCAGCCTTCCAAGTAGCTGGAACTACAGGTGCGCTACCATGCCCGGCTAGTTTTTTTATTTATTGTAGAGATGAAGTCTTGCCAAGTTGCCCAGGCGGGTCACAAATTAGCATAGTCTTAATTTACATTTATTTGATGACTAGTGAGGCTGAGCATTTTTTCATGTATCTGTTGGCTGCTCGTATGTCTTCTTTTGAGAACTATCTACTCATATCTTTTGCCCACTTTGTGATGAGGCTGTTTGTTTTTTTCTTTTCGGCACGTTCGATTTCCTTGTAGATCCTAGATGTTGGGCTTTTGTCAGACATACAGTTGGCAAATATTTTTTCCCAAATTCAATCTTCTAATGACTCCTTATTACCATATATCATAGTAATGAGTTCCCTAATCTAACAGATTGCAGTATCCACATTCATCTTTTGTGCCTTCATTACACTTTTGCATTATTTCATCATCATTTCAAGGACCATTCAATATAGCATTTTAGGACTCTGGAGGCAGGCTAGGACAGGGTCCTGGTGCTTTTACTTCTTTCATTTGATCATTTGTGGTGACACATCTGGTTCAAATCACAAGTCACAGGGCTCCTGCAATTATGACTTTTTCACAGTAAATTGGTATTTGCGGTACAGATTTTCCATCTTCTGATGTATGCTTCCAGGGTCTGGAATCTTTTCTGTCTGCTTACAAAAACTCAAGTTTCGTGAACTTTGCTCTACAGGTCAGCCCAGAAGAGGCAGAAGACGAGGCTGCCTAGCAGTAAAACAAGGCATTTCGTGGAGTGTTAAGAATTGAAATGCAGGAGACCCTGATTCAGCTAAAGGTCAAGTTGTGTTCTGAAGACAGGGAGAAGAATAAGGACTTTTAAAAAGAGCTGAGGGTAGTTACTCAAGTTGTTTTGAAAATACCATCACTGGGAAGGCATCTGGCTTAGTGCATGAGTTCATATTTCATTGGTTGTCATTGTTTAGGAGTAGCAATGCAGGAAAAATTCAATTGTTTTCCAGGATGTGTGATCCTTGCAGTTCGGCTCAGCTGAAAAGTTCAAAGCAAGTTTCTGATTTTTTGTTGTGTTTTTTTTCCCCATTTTTTTGTAATGTTGTAGGCCATGCACATAGTCCTTTTCGGATGGCTTCCTGACTTCATTTTAGAGCTCTGAACCAGAGTGATGCCATTTTGTAGATCACATTTCACATTCAGAACACTATTTTGCCAAGATCGTAATGAACATGCTATGAAAAAGAGGATTCCGTGGCAGTGGTTGGCTGAAGAATGGCCTCCCTAAGATGACTACATCCTCATCTTCCAGACTCTGTGAATATGTGATCTTAAATGGTCATAGGGACTTGGCACAAGTGATTAAGAGATGAGTAAGGTTATTTTGGATTATTTGAGTGGGCCCGATGCAATCCTGGATTCCTTATAAGAGAAACACATGAGGATCAGAGTTGAGGATATGACAATTAAAGAAGAGGGTCAAGGAGAGAGATTGAAGGATGCAGCTATACCACTGGATTGAAAATGGAGGATGAAGCCATGTGTCAAGGAAAGCAGGTGTCCTGTACAAGACAAAAGAGGCAAGGACGTAGACTCTTCCCCTGAGACTCCAGAAGGACCATGGCCCTATTGACCCATATCAGACGCCAGAACCGTAAGAGAATCAACTTTTATTGCTCTAAGCCACTAAGTGTGTGGTAATTTGCTATCGCAGCAATAGGAAGCTAATATACTTGCCAAATAAATTTGGGAAATGCTACATGCTTTATTATCTTTTAGGACATTCACAGTGTATGTTAGTGCAACAATGTCAATGATTAATACTGAAACACCTAATGGAGCAACAATTATTTTTCTAGGAAAGCCACCTTCATGAACAGAGAGATTTGGCTATGAATAGACTTTGTTGCTTGGCTCATTTTGTGTTTGTTTGTGTATAACCTGTCCCATACTCAGTACATCCAAAGTCCTGTACATTGAAAAATACTGAGTTATGAGCAGTATGCATTTTCATTACCGTATCCTCTCTGTTGTTACAAAATGGCAGTCCCATAAATAATGATCTTGGGTTGTATCAATATTTATTTTGGATGGTTGATGCTTTACAGAGTACTTCTTTGAGATAAGCTAGAGCATTATTTTATTTTATAGCAGCAAGAATGTAAAATAGAAATGCTTTTTTTTGAAAAAATTCTATATTATGTATCATGCTCTAAGAAATATATTATAATAAATCTTTTCATTTGAGCTTTTGAATGAAACATGTTATTATTTTGAATGGTCTTCACATATTTTTTAAAGCATTACTGGTGTCATTTAAGAGGACTTTTTCCCCCCCATTGGTGTGGCACATATTCAGTGGAGAGGAAGGCGATTTGAAGTTAATGTGGCTCTTTATTTTATACGCTTATTTATTTATTCCGTATTTTTTAAAGACTTTGAAGTCTTGCTGTGTTGTCCAGACTGGCCTCACACTTCTGGGTTCAAGTGGTTCTCACACCTCAGTCTCATGAGTAGCTGAGATTATCCGAATATAGTGACACACGACTGGCTTTTTAAAACATTTGTTCTTGGGAACAAACTTCTGGATAGATATATAGTTTGAATAGTAGAATTACCTTTCTCGAGTTATTAAAATGGTTTTTTCCTAGTTTGCTGTGGGTTTCCTTCAGGTGACAGGCCAGAATTAAATTTGTTTCTCTGGCATTTCAAATATGTCTTACTTGGGAGTACTTCATTCTAGAACTGGAGATATCACAAAAATAAAGGGCACTTGAATAATCCAGGACACGTAAATGTTTAAACTATTTATTTTTAAGAAGTGAGATTTCCATTTTAAATCAGGAATGCAACTAGGGGCTTCCTAAAAAGATAAATTTTGTCCCTGCTTTTAATATGCTTACAATACAATTTTTTTATCTCCAGTTTTTTCAGTTTTCTTGACTTACACATAAAACTCAGGGATTTGTGTTAACTAACAGCAAGAATTCTCCAACTGTAAGGGATTTTCACCATTAAAAATGATGGCTGAGATACACTATGAGTTTTTAGTCTTAGAGAGTTTTAAGTGCCCAAGATGATTCTCTTGATCCAGATCAAGGTTCTAATGCGTTTTAGCTGTGCATTTTAGGATGAATTGCATGACTTTCTCATGTAAAAAAAATAGAGATAATAACTAGTATCCATCTGGCCATCTCATGGAATCGTGATGACCAAAAAGGTGCAATTTATGGTAAGCCCTGGCTATGGATAATTGTTTCGGGAACGGTCTTACTCATGGAAGAACTAATTTCTCAAAGTCAGTAATTCTCCAAGGGTGGTTGCTGGATCAGCGACATCCACATTTCCCAGGGCCTTGCTAAAAATGCAGATTATCTGGCCTCACTCAAGACTTGCTGAATTAGAACTGCTGTGCTTTAATGAACCTGCTAAGTGATGCTAACGCAAGATGAAGTATGAGAAACTCCGCTCTGAAGCACAGTTCAATGTCCCTGATTCTGCTCTGAGCTCAGAGGAGACTCATGAATGATTCTCAACACAGAAATCTCCACTGGGAGTCTTGGTCTTCAAACTTATCTGCAGAAATCACCTGCCGAGAGGTCCAGTTTCATTTCCTATGTTCAAGTTATTTACTAGCTGTTTTTAGCATTTAACCCTTTCCCCAGAATATACCTTGAGATTTAAACAGAGAGAGAGAGGAGAAAAAATTATGAAATACAGTAATTGTCTTCCTTTTTTTGTAATTCTCGTCAGGATTAGGCACAAGTAAGATTTGCTTCACTCTCAAAGAGCATGTTTACGTAAAATTAAATGAACTCTGGAGAAAGTTGTACTTTTTTTTTCCTAAACGGACAAAGGGTTAAATTGAGAAAATGTCTTTAAATAATTCTTAATAGATTCTGTTGTGTTATAACGCTTTTGTTACTTCTTTCATGTGTTTGCTAATTATTACACGCCTTTAGAGATTTGAAAATTTTTACTGCAAATGTAAGGACACTATTTTTGCTCTACTCTGCCACTATTTTACACACAGTCTCTTATTTAATCACTATTATTTCACTTAACATGTGACTCAGAGAAATTACATAGTTAGTAAGAATCATAACTAAAACTCGAAAATGGACCTCATTCCAAGAAAAGAGCTTCACGGCTTTGTCATGCCTTCTCCCAAACAGAACCACCTTTGGCACTACTCCCAGTGTTCCTCGCCAATTTAAAATTTTTATCTTACATTTTTGAACCCAAAACTCCAATATTTTATTTGGCAAATAAAAGACCTAGACAATTGTCCTGATCAGGAATTTTATGAGATTCAAAATTGGTATGTCTTATGTTAATAAAGCTAGAACTTGAGCTGAGGGTAAAAACTTCTTAGTAGTAAATTCAACTTCTCTGTCAAATCTTTAAAAGAGAGTCTAAAAATATGATGGATTCAGACTAAATACATTGACAAGTAATATTCAAAAATCCAAATTTAAAGATAACGACTAGAACCAAATTACTTTAAATGACTAACAAGTCATAATCAAGTGGGATTTTCTCTAGAACTCAGATAGTTAAACATCAATCAATATTTTTTTAACAATTATTAATATTAAAAAGGAAATAAAACCTATGCCACAAATATAGAGATATTTGTATTATCTTATAATATACAAATATAGAGATATTTGTATTATATTGTAATATAGAGATATGTTTGATAAAACAACATCTATTCCTGGTTTAAAGAAATTTGTAAAAGAGTAATTGCAAAGGAAATACTTATCATGTTATTTAGCAACTCTGTGCCTAATGGTAACTAATAAAAACTTTCTCACAAAGAAGATGTACATTGAATTTTTAACAAGGCAGACAGACTCAACAATTCTACTATGAGATCTTTTCTTAGGAAATTATTGCAAGGATGTGTATGTGAGATATTATTTAAAACCATGTATATAAGGTAAAAAGCGAAAGTTTCTAAAGCTGGAATTGGTATGGTCAGTTATTACGAATTTCCAACAGGAAAATGTTATACAGCTATTAACAGTCATGATTGAGGACTCCGGGTAAAGTTGCTAAACCAAACACACACATATCCTTTCAACTCCCTGAAACGACAGTCTGCAAATAAAACAAACTTTTTAGGCAACAGAACAAAGAGAATGAGAGATGAAGCATGTGTGGGAAAGTGATTTCAATGAGGGAGGGTGATAATTGGCTAAACATAGTGGAATGGGAGAGAATTTATTGTTCCAACAGTGGGTCTTTTGTTGAGTAGTGAACATACTTACCTTGCAGAAGTCCCAGGAAGTGACAGGTGCCACAGAAATCAGGTGGGTAGTTGGGGCTGAGGGATAATTTAAAAGTTTGTATGCCAAATGATTGCCCCTGCTTTTGCCCTGTTAATCCAGGCAGCTGCTGGTCCGTTTTCAGGTACTGGATTTAGGAATATGCAATTCCAGAGAAATTCTGCCAGAAAAACTCTGGACTCAAGATATTAGAAAAAGCAAAAGTTTATAACTAAACAAAGTGTTAGAGAACGGACAGGGTGAGGGAAAATGGATGGAGAGAGACCGAGATGCCGCGCTGGGAACCCAGAGATCGGAGTAAATGCAAGAAATTGCAACACACATTGGTGAGAGAAGAAAAATTTATTTAAGAAAAGTTCACCCCCCACAGACAGGGAGAGGGCCTACACTCTAGGTGAGGGTGGCGTCGTAGCCCCCCAGAGTCCTGGCTTAAGTCCTTTCTTTGGAGTTGCTGCACTTGACTGCACGTGACTGCCCATGACTTCCTTATCGGCCACCTGTGGATGTCTTGGAGATCCTGTGACACAGAGACCCGTTAATGTCCACTCACATTATCATAGTCACTAGAGAAGGGTGTGACAAGGATTCTAATTCTGTATCTTCCCGAACGACATTCCTTGGAGTTAATGGAGTGTGCACTTCCTCCTTTTCTCCTAGGCATTCCCAGGAGGTAGGTTCAGGGGGATCCTTGACTTCCCTGTAGATAGGGCCCGTTCTACTGGAAGATCGAATCCCCACCTGCTCTCCCTCTGAGCGGTCATAACTTTTGTAATGACAAGTTTCATGACTTTTACAATCCTTGACCAAAGCATGATGTCTTAGGCCTTGTAAATTCCCTTGACTCTAGGCAAGCTTGACTGACACCATGAGCTACCTGACACCAGGAAGTCTGTTCCTAAAAAGACACTCAGCAAAGTTAGTTTTACTTAAAGTGTGCATTTCTCAAAAAGCACAGCTTCTACTTTCTCATCATTGTATCAGGGTTTAAGAACAAAATGAGCCGGGCTCGGTGGCTCAGGCTGTAATCCCGTGCTTTGGGAGGCCGAGGTGAGAGGATTGCCTGAGCCCGCGGGTTCGAGATCAGCCTGGGCAACTTGGCGAGACCTCATCTCCACAATAAATCAAAAAATTAGCCTGGCGTGGTAGTGTGTGTCTGTAGTTCCAGCTACTTGGAAGGCTGAGGCGGAAGGATTGCCGGAGTCCAGCAGGTTGAGGTTGCGGTGGCCGGGAGTAGACACTGCACTCCAGTCTGGGCAACAGAGTGAGACTCCAACTCAAAAAAAAAAGAACAAGATGAAAAATGGCTTCCTACTCTCGGTTTGTCCTTTCACAAAGGACACGGGGGATTGGGTAGAAGGTCTGCATAGCGAGTGTCTGTACAGCTCACTCAGATGTCAACATTCAGACACATGACCATCAGGTTCAAGATTGGGTAATTCCTCTCTGACTAATCCTGGAGAATGAACTTCTGGATACTAACATCAGTGAAAAAGTGGTGACTACCCTGTTACTCTATTTTTATTTAGTTAACAAGTCCTGCAGAAATAATAAAATAAAACGTCCGTAAAGCATGCATGTCTCTGAATTTAGAAGACCTAACGTATGTCCAGCTTGCTGGATGAATAAAGATACACCCTGAGGCATGTCAGAAACAAAAGTCAGGATTTTGAGTGCCGCTGGCTACCTAATGGCAGGGTCTAGTGCAAAATGAAAACAAGTACCCTTGTTCAAAAACAAGGAAAAAGGTGTCATTAAGGTTACAAAAAATATCAAAGAGTTTTCTTTTTTTTCAAAACACAAACATTAAGTTTATTTTTCATTTTTACAATCTTTTTTCTTTCTTTCCTACTATTTTATTTTTATTATTTTTTATTCTATTCTATTTTATTTATTTATTTACTTTTTAATTTTTAATGTAAAGATGTGGGATACAATTCAGGGTTAGGTATATTAGTCTGCAGTATCTCGCTTTCAACTTGTCATGATGTTTTTTATCTGCCATTGATGGTGCACTCCTTTGAGCATGGTAATAATGGCAGTGTGGGTACAAACCCTCATAGCTGGATTGGAGCTCCGTTACTATCTTGAGTAGGTTCCCTCTCCTGCCAGCTACCAAACTCACTTGCTAGCCAGAAACATGAAAGTCAAGCCAGGCAACTCTCTGCTCCACAGAACTTTCATCCCAACCCACTGCAGACGGGTAGCCCTAAATATTGCAACTCTGCACTAAGACGTGCTTGACACCTGGACACATGACATCTGTGTCCCTGCACCTCCACTCAGGCCCCACTGAAAGTCAGAGGCTGCAAGGATTGCTGGTCAGGGTTGGTGGGGGTGGGAGGGGAGGGAAAAGCCTGGTAGGGCCTGGTGTGTTAGGGTCCAGGGAAATGGACAGCTGAAAACCTATCCCAGGAAAGCAGGCAGATGCCAGAAGATGCATGACCCTGTGTGATCACCTGATGGGTGTTCCGTTTCACAGACAGTCTCTGGTTATAACACACAAATTCAGAAGCGATTATTAAGGACTTTATTTGAACCAAACTTCAGGCCTTGTGAGCATGGGCCCTGTGTGACTGTACTGCTTACATGTCACACAGTCAGCCCTGCCTGGGTATAAAGATCCTAGGCCATAGATAAAAGGCTAGGAACCTAATAACCCTTGACTTCAAGGAAATGAAGCAATTCTTTCAATGTTCTCAAGGAAAATAATTTTAGTCTAGAATTTGATAGTCAATCAAATTATTAATCAAGTGTGAACCTTGTCTTAGTTAGTGTTCTGTTATGGGAACAGACTGCCATAGACTGGTTAATTTATAAACATTAGACTTTTATTTGGCTCATGATTCTGGAGGTCTAAAAGCCTGACACTGGCATCTGGTGAGGGCCTTCGTGCTGTCTCATCCCACGGCAGAAGGCAGAAAGATGAGAAAGCGGGAGTGGGGGGGGGCAGGATTTATTTTTGCAGCAAGCTCACTCTGGAGATAAATAACCCACTCCCATGATAACACATGCATCCATTCTTGAAAGCAGATCCCTTATGCCTAATTTTCTCTTATTAGGTCCTACCTTCCAACACTATCGCACTGGAGATTAAGTTTCTAACACATGAACCTTAGGGCTGAGTAGAAAAAGCAAATTTGGTTGTTCCCACTGTACTCTCACCACATGCTTCTGACACCAGACGTGTGGAGATTTCTCCCTTCTCGCCGGTAAGCAATCAGTTCTGCAGTAGACACCAGCTGGGTGTCTTTTAACCCAACTCAATTCTGACACTAACTACCTGGAGATAGCATTAGACCCTATTGATGGAGGGCTCTGCCCCAAAAACTGAGTCCCATTTCCAATGCTGATCACAAGTCCCAGGTTATTGTGCTTGCAATTCTGATCTATTGGCTAGAACTCGGGGTTCCCACAGCCCCCTCCTTGGGTCTGATTAATTTGCTAGAGTGGCTCACAGAACTCAAGGGGACACTGACTTATATATTATAAAGGATATTACAGAAGATACAGGTGAAAAGATGTGCAGGACAATGTGTGTGGGAAGGGGCGTGACGTGTGCATGCCTTTTTTTGGGCACTCGCCAGGAAACTCTGCATGTTCAGTTACCTGGAAGCTCTCTAAACCCAGCCCTATTAGTTTTTTATGGAGGCTTCATTATATGGGCATGATTGATTAAACCATTTGCCCGCTGGCCAATGGTGATCACACCAACCTTCAACCTTGCTCCCCTCCTTAGAGGTTGGAGTGAGGCTGAAAGCACCCACCCTCCGGTCACATCTGGTCTTTTCTGTGGCCAGCCCCCATTCTGAAGCTACCTGGGGGTTGCCAGTCCCCAGTCAACTCATTAGCATACAGAAAGACATTTCTCAATTTGGACATTCCAGGGATTTTAGGAGCTGTATACCGGGAAACGGAAGGAAGACCGAATACATATCTCACAATATCAATCTATAGCAAAAGTCGATTTTAAAGTATAAAGGAATCAAAAATTTTCTTTTGCCTCCTTTGTAGGAAGCTTTAGGGGGTATACTTCAGCAATACAAGCAGGAATGAGGAGACAGAAATTCCAGTGAAAGAAAGCAATAAAAGGAAAATCCAATGATGACATTATTATCAGGGCAACAAGTTTCTAGTTGAGATTGGAGCAGACACAGGGGAGGAGGACCCAGTAAGAAATTCTCCAGAGAAAAATTTGAGCTGCTATTACATGATTTAGGTGATCATTTGGGAACCAAATATTAACAGATACAAAACCGATAGGATGGAGTGTGTGGGAAAAAAAATAAGACTAGCCATATCATGCCAGGTAAAGTGTCTTTATTATATGTAGTTAGGTATTTTTCCATACATTTATGAAAAAATAATTACTTCACCACCCAATAATTTGCTGCATCCAGGAAACTCATCTCTTCAAAAAAAAAAAAAAAAATTAACAATAATTACTTCTTTGTTATTATGGAAAGTCTAATTACCCACAACAATTATCTACCTCCTTTTATTATAGAATTTTTGCTGACTACCTTTTTAGTCCCCTAGCTTGCATCTATCCCCTTGCTTCTAGGTTGGACTTGCAAAATATGTCACTTTGGGGCTATGATCACAATGCAGGTATGCCTGCCCACCCTCTCTTTTTCACTTCTTACCTGAATACAGCAGTCACTCGTCCAAGGAGGACAAATACAGTCATCAGATGGAAGAAATAATGACATTTAGAAAAGCTGTCTGCTAGCTAGTAAACTTGCCAGTAGCTTATTAAATAAAAAAAATAAACTTCTGTTGTATTATGCTATTACTTTGCTGTTGTTGTTGTTACAACAGCAATCCTAACTAATGCCAAATGCGACTTAGAAATTTTGTGTTAAAAATTTGGGCTTGGTCTCTGTCTTCTGTTAGTATGATTTGGTAGTAATGGGGAAGTGAAAGCCACAAAAAAATTGATTATACCTATTTACTGGAATGTCTAGCTCCCCAAAGAACAAAAAGGAAATGGACAAATTTTCATATTCTGTCATATTTCTGGTTCTTTGCAATGTTTGACACTCATTGTTCCTGAGAAGTAACATTTGGGATTTTTTTCACTGCCATCTCTGTTTCTTCAGAAGTATAACCCACTTTATTTTTAATGATTTATTGGACATCAAAACAGCCCCTGGAATTTGCCTTACAAAATCTTATAATTTATTCTTAAATCTAAAAATATATTTAATACTAAGTCTACATCTTCCAGCATGATGTAGGTACATGTCTTTATTATTTTTTTCTATTTTTTTTCTTGCTGATTCTGCTCTAGAAATATCATTGGTTCATTAATTTTTAAATCCTTGACCACTACTTTATCAGTAGAATAAAATAGAAAGTTGGTCCCTCAGGATTTAGATATTCTCACATATAAATGTGCATTTTGTTTTAAAAATTTGGCTATAAGTTAAACAGTATGACAGCGATTAAAATTTCAAAAGCTAGCATCCAACTTATCCTAAAAAGATACTTTCTTTGTGTGATTTTTTGAAATAGCTAACCTGACAAAATAATTCAAATATTATAAATAATAGACACATTTTAGCTATAAAATATAATTGTCAATGATAATAAATTATTAAATCAATTTGTGTATCTTAACCATTGAATTTCTAGCTTATCCTTCTTAAGTATAAAAAAAAACTAAACACAAAGAGAGAAAGTAATAAATTAAAAAATCCAAAACAAAATTGATGTCAAATTTTCAAGGCAAAAATTCCAGGGAGAAGAATGAAGAATGAAGGTACGACCTAGGCATCTAATGTGTCAAACTTCATAAAATTGCTAGAAATGGAGACAGTAAAATATATATGAAATGGCAGGTTAGTCAGAACTCTGCTTTTTGTAGGTGACAGGAATGCAACTTGATCAGTTTAGGCAAGATAGCTAACGTATTTACGCCACTAATCAACCCTTGGGGAAGGCAAGGATGGAGCTGGGCATCAGTAAAGCCATACCAGTGACTCCAACTCCAGTCACCATTCTTTTTCCTCCTGTCTGTCTCTCCCTCCATGCCAACTACACTACCTCAGATGAGCTCCTACCATGAGGACAGAAGATAGTCTGCTGGCAGCTCTCAACTTCTTCACGAGAAAGGGATTAAGATTAACCTTCACTAGTCTCAAATTTAAAAAAAAAGATCTGAAGAAGGATCACATAGACCCAACTGGGGTCAGGTGCACATTTCTGAACCAGTCATATCTGGCCGTGGGTGTGGATACAATGGCTTAACTAAGCATAAATTAAAGCTCACTTCCGGGACAGCCAAGCGACTTTCTGTTGAAAACACAGATTCATAGGAGGAGAAGCAACATTTTTCTGAAGTCTAGCACTGAAGTCATGACCAGGGAGCTGCAGTAATGGCTAAAAGAAAAAAAAAATCCATTAAAATAATGGCACATAAATCAATATGGTAATTAAAATATTTGCACTAACACCAAAATATATATGAATATTTGAAAATGGATATCCAATGCTACTGGAAAATAAAACTCTAGAAGGTATTGAAGATTTGAATTTGAGGGAAAATAAATCCATAGTAGATTATGAACTAACAATGTCTACACTTTATTATTTAGATGTAAGTAGTATATTCCTGTTTCAGAAAAAATTTAGTGACAATAGGTTTTTTGAGAAAGAGAGTCAAGTTGATGTTAAATGAAAAAGTAAGAATAGCCTGGTGTTTAAATTACTCTGCAAACTCTTCAGAATAGTTTAAATCTCATCTGAATTCTTTCTTTCTTCTTCTTCTCTCTCTCTCTTTCTTTCTTCGAAAGGGTCTTGTTCTGTCACCCAAACTAGAGTACAATGGTGAGATCACAGCTCACTGCAGCCTCAAACGTTTGGGCTCAAGAAATCCTCCTACCTCAGCTTCCTAAATAGTTAGGACTACAGGCATGTACCACCATGTTTGGCTAATATTTTTTTGTAGAATTGAAGTCTTGCTATAATGCCCAGACTGGTCTCAAACCCCTGGCCTCAGGCAATCCTCCTGTCTTTGCCTCCTAAATTCATCTAAATTAATAGTAAATGAAGGAAACCACTACTTTAAATGCCCGCTGACATTTCATTTCTTTGATCAAGCATGTCTTCATACATGTGCTCTTATATACATTCAAAATTGCCAAATAGAAACTTGCAGTCACAAATCCTTCATTTTTATTTTCATAGTCATCACCCTTTCCAAGTGTTTGTATATAAGTTTATCACTAAACACTGCCAGGATAAACGGGGACAAGAAAAGATACGTTAAAAAATGCATACAAGTTTAACATGAACTGGAAAAAGATAGATGATATAAAATGGAGGCCAAGTTAGATAATACTCTTAAGAGTGAGTACCTGAGACGGTAACACTGCATTATAGCGTTTGATGGCTTTCTCTTTACTCTGCGTTAATGAGACCAGCACTGTGAATGACATTGGACCCCATCAAACAATCACTGTCTTATTTAGAGCTGTTTTCTGTCTCTGGACTTTGAAAGGTCTCACTGAATTGGAGCAGTTCTCTAAACATGCTGGGAAGTTTTGACAATAAGCCACCTGGAAATTATAATGTGAGCTGCCTATGCCTGATGGCAACTGACAAGAATATTTCGATGTGATCTGAGCTCTCATGCCCCCAAGTTTGGGCTGAATAGTTAGTTGATATAAGGTCAGTTTTCTTGCAGTTTGACTGGGCTTCCATGAAGCTTTGGTGAATCCAGACCAGGTGGCCTCTGGTGTGAAGACATATAAAATGTGGTTCTGAGTGCCCTCACCTAGGGTGGGACCCACACACTAAAGGGTGTGGAGCTTTATTTAGTAACACTGCACCAAGAGGAATGCCCTGGTTTGACAAGTTATGGTTTATGTAATCACTCCTTCTGCTGAGAAGAAAAGGTTTCTGGAATTTCTGATAAATCTCAGAATGTCCTGAGGCTTTAAAATTCTGAATAATTGGAGAAGACATGATGAGAAAATAACACAATATAAACTTGGTGATTGGACCCTGTGGTTACCTCTCAGAATGTGGTAGGATCTTATGTGACTGAGGCTGCCACCCTTGATGAAATTTGAACATGCAAAAGACCTTGAGTA
>CAUYQG010157020.1:0-14546 GCA_963574415.1 Tarsius wallacei | reverse complement strand
ATTATCCCCATTTTGCAGAGGAAGTTGAGGAAACTGCTAGACTAGGGTGATGACAGTGACTGGATTGGAGATATATGTGAGAAACCAAATTAGTCGAATTTTTTTTTTTGAGTCGGAGTCTCATTCTGTTGCCCAGACTGGAGTGCAGCGACCGGGAGCGGCCACTGCAGCCTCGACCTGCTGGGCTCCGGCGATCCTTCCGCCTCAGCTTTCCAAGTAGCTGGAACTACAGGTGCGTGCTACCACGCCCGGCTAATTTTTTTGATTTGTTGTAGAGATGAGGTCTCGCCAAGTTGCCCAGGCAGGTCTCGAACCCACGGGCTCTGGCAAACCACTCACCTCAGCCTCCCAAAGCGCGGGATTACAGGCTGAGCCACCGAGCCCGGCTTCTCTCCGACTTTTAAAACCTATTTACTTCTATTTCCCAGAAGCCCAGATACAATTTCCATAATGGGAAATCAGGATCCTGAGCAGTTAAAGTGATATAATAAAGGTTACTAGAAGTTCAGATACCAAACTCAGAATTCCCCTCATGAGAATAACCTGCAAATGGTACCTGAAATACTTCTAAAAAAAAACTTTCTAGCCAGGTGCAGTAGCTCACACCTGTAATCCCAGCATTTTGGGAGGCAGAAGCAAGAGGATTGCCTAAGCCCATGGGCTCGAGATCAGCTTGGGCAACATGGTGAGACCTTGACTCTACAGTAAATCAAGACAATTATCTTGGCATGGTGGTGCATGCCTGTAGTTCCAGCTACTTGGGAGGCTGAGGTGGAAGGATCGCCTGAGTCCAGTAAGGTCGAGGCTGTGGTAGCTGTGATCATTTCACTGCACTCCAGCCTGGGCAACAGAGTGAGACTCTGATTCCAAAAAAAAAAGAACTTTCTGCCTCATTTTTTGGTCACTAAAAGTAAAATATTGGGGCCAATTTCATACTCTCCAATATTAAGTTTAAGATGAATCTGCTTTTTCTCGTTTTCCCCACATGGTCAATGTCTTCTCCATCCATGCAACTGTTCATGCTGGAGACCTAAGAGTCTCCCTGATACCTATCTTCCCACCAAAAATCCTACCAGGCCAGGCTCAGTGGCTCAGCCTGTAATCCCAGCACTTTGGGAGGCTGAGGTGAGTGGATTGCCTGAGCCTGCGGGTTCAAGACCCCCTTGGGCAACTTGGTGAGACCTCGTCTCTACAATAAATCAAAAATTAGCCAGGCATGGTAGCATGCACCTGTAGTTCCAGCTACTCGGAAGGCCTAGGCGGAAGGATCGCCTAAGCTCAGCAGGTCGAGGCAGCAGTGGCCGTGAGCGTGCCACTGCATTCCAGCCTGGGTGACAGAGTGAGACTCCAACTCAAAAAAAAAAAATTCGACTAATTTGGTTTCTCACATATATCTCCAATCCAGTCACTGTCATCACCCTAGTCTAGCAGTTTCCTCAACTTCCTCTGCAAAATGGGGATAATGATAGTACTTACCTCCAAGCACTATTTTGAAAATTAGACACATTGATAGGGTTGACGCTCTCTTAGCAGTGCCCAGACTGTTTGCTATGCACCCATTGTCGGGAGTTTGATTACCGTGGCTATCATCACTAATTCTTCATCTGAGTACTCAGTAGACACCAACTCAACTTAGTTGAACCCACATTTGCCTCTCACTTATCTCCATCCATCATGCTGAGTCAATTTTTAAAATCATAATATTGATGTGTCTCTTCCTTGTCTCAAACTTTTTCTTGATTCTCTTTTTTTTTTTTGAGTCGGAGTCTCACTCTGTCGCCCAGGCAGGAGTGCAGAGGCACACTCACGGCCACCGCAGCCACAACCTGCTGGGCTCAGGTGATCCTTGTGCCTCAGTCTTCCAAGTAGCTGGAACTACAGGCATGTGTCACTACACCCAGCTAATTTTTTGATTTATTGTAGAGAAGATCTCGCCAAGTTGCCCAGGCTGGTCTTGAACCCGTGGGTTCAGGCAATTCTCTCACCTCGGCCTCCCAAAGCACTGGGATTATAGGCGTGAGTCACCACGCCCGGCCTTGATTCTCATGTTTCTAAAAATAAGACTCGGGACTCTGAAGTAGGTCTATAGACCCTCAACCACCCACCCAGGTCACAGCCTCATCCCACTCCGCCAGCTCCCTTGCTTAATACGCATTAACCATATTGATCTAAAGATTCCTCACATGTGTCATTGCCTCCCCACTCTGCCCACATGTGGGCCTTTTCAAATGCGCACCAATACCAACTCCCACTCTTACCACCCAGTTAAATTCATTTCCTTCTTCAAATATCAGATTTATATTTTAGTCTCTTATTCAGAGGGGTTGTTCCTGGCCCCACAACCTGGCCACCTCCATTTTTCAGGTTCTAAAAGCAATCCATACTTTTCCTTGATAAAAGTTGTCACAACTTTAACTATTCTGATATTTTCCTAATAAGTTCTTTAATGCCTATCTCTGACACTGGACTGTAAAAGCTTTAACCTCGGGGATCATATCTATTTGTTTATTACTGAGTCTCTAGTTCTTGGGGTGCAGGTTCTTAATAAAAATTGGATAAAAGATAGATGAACGGAATAACAGATGAATAAATATTGTATAAAAGATGAATTGAAGAATAAATATTAAACTTACAAGATGACTCTGAGGATGAAATGAAATAATATATCCTTTCTGGCTAGGATAGTCAATACAGCAAAACTTGGACAGTTTCAGTTCAACGTTAAAATAATAAATGAAACAAAAATATGCCAGCACCAGCTCCCAGAAAAAGAATAATAAATACTGGAATGTTGTCTTGTCTTCTGATGCCTGTTTACTAAAACTGCATATTTAAAATATTATCAATTTGATTAAAGATATACTTTTTAAGATTGAAGAAAAAGTAAGCAAGTACCTGGAAGGCCACCTAGGTAAGTGGCCACTGTTCCTGTCATTGCTTTGTCTAAGATGGCGAGTTGTCTTTGAAGGTCTTCGGAAGAGATGGTTTCCATTTTAAGTGGAGTCGAAATCTCCAGCCTGTTTTTGTTGACTTTGAATTCCAGATGGTGTTGTCGGTCAGAACACAGACCTAGGGCCTCTATCCGATATATTACTCTTTCTTCAACAGATACCAGAATATCCTGACAGACAGAGCAAAGACCTACTATTAAAAAGTGCAAATAGAAATGCCACTTAAGCGATACTTTTTGAGTTTTCTTGGTTTTTATTTTTTGTCAAGATCTCACCCTGTCACCCATGCTAGAGTGCAGTGGCACAAACACAGCTCACTGCAGCCTCTACCTCTTGGGCTCAGGTGGTCCTTCTGCCTCAGTCTCCCAAGTAGCTGGGACTAAAGGCATGTATCATCATGCCTGACTAATTTTATATATATGTATATATTTGTAGAAACAAGGTCTCGTTATGATGCTCAGGCTGGTCTTGAACTCCTGGCCTCAAGAGATCCTCCCACCTAAACCTCCCAGAGTGCTGAGATTACAGGCATGAGGTATCACACCTAGCTACTTTTGAGTTTTTGAAATTCAAAATCTAAATTTCAATAAGGAAAAAAAAAGTGATAGAATCTCCAAGTTTAAATGAAAAATTACTCGGTATTAAAAGAATCATAATTTTAAATATACATTAGTTTCAGGCAATCTTCAACACCTCGGTGTTGTGATGCTACCCAGATGGTAGAAAGATAGTCCAAAGTGTTTATTAGGAACTCAAGATATCTACAGTAAGTGAAAACTCTGTAAGTTGCAAATGTAGGCTATTGGAGGAAATCTGTTATTGTATTGTACATGGCCATATCTTTATTATTATTATTATTATTATTATTATTATTATTATTTTGGAGTTTGAATGTCTGTCACCCAAGCTGGAGGGCAGTGGCATGTTCCCAGCCACTGCAGCCTTGACCTGCTGGGTTCAGGCGATCCTTCCACCTCAGCCTTCCAAGTAGCTGGAACTACAGGCACGCACCACCATACCCGGTTAATCATATCTTTAAACTCATTAAAAGAGAGAGTCAATTGAGAAAATGTTCCAGAATGATCAGTGGTATGCAGAATAATGTTACAAAATACTTTACATAGATCTTAAGAAGAGAATCTGACATGTGAAAAAAGAGCCATGGAGACAAACACAGAAAGGATAAAATAAATATCAAAGATGTGACAGGTATTAACCTCTTCCACCATGTAAATGTAGTGCTGAACACAGGAACTCCATTTTGCTTAAAAACAAACAAGCAAAGAAAAGTACTGAAATCCAAATGTAGAAACTCTTCCAGATGAGAGATAAAAAACACTCAGTGGGATCTTTTTAGGTTAATTAAGGTTAACCACTGGAAACTACCCCTCTTCCATCCCCAAGTTGCAAACAGCACTCTTTTTTAAAATTATTATAAGAATTATTCAATGATATGTCTCTTTCCAAAAGCTACTGAGACCATCCAAGTCAAGCCTGACATAAGCATAAGATTCTTACGATAACTTGTTGGAGTCCACTGTCAATGACACGTGGACAGAACTATTATCCTCTGACAGAAGTCTGAATAATACAGATATTCTGGTAACGCTCCTGTTTTCTTTTATGCAAGACATTTTCCATTCTTCCTCCTAATTCCAGATAAGAGTTGCGAGTAAGAAGCCAAGAGGACCAGTTTTATTTTTCTCTTCTTTCCTAATTTACTCACGCGAGAAAAGTTTCAGAGTACAAGAGAGCACACAGAACATTGTATTAATCATTAAGCACTGAGTAGCTGGGAGTGGATTGTTACTACAGACTCATTCCCAGGATGCTTCAAGGATTCTGAGTGAGAGAGAATCTGTAAGTACTCTGTGATGGCTCCAAGCAGCCTGTGTGCCAATCTGCCTAATCTTGGTAATAGAGGCAGTAGAGTTTTCAATCTCCCTCCTCTTACTTCTTGGTTCAGACCTTGGAAATAAGTCAGCAAAAAAAAAAAAAGAAGTGACAATATTGGACACTTTTTGAGTCTTTAGGGATGGGTTGAAGATTGTGTGAAATGCTTCCCATAAGTGATGTCCCTTTGAGACCAATACTGCTATTATGTCTATTTTTTTTAAACGAAAATAAAAACGAATGTTTAAAGTTACCTGCAAATTTTCGGAGGTGGAATCCACCAAGGACAAGGCAAAGGGCACTGTGTTACCAGAAACCAAGGCGAGCATAACACCAGTGCCCATGGTCGGGCGAATATTCAAGGTCACGTTGACTTGCCAACCCTCAGCACTGGATACGTTATCTGTTTAAAACAATGAAATAGAGCCAAGATCAATGTACTCCGAAAGTGCACCAGAAGGAACTATAACAATCAGTTTAATATTCAAAGCCATCTCTGTGTAATACTAAAGATCCTCTCTCTCAACCTAAACGATCTATACGACCTAGGCTATTTTTAAATCTATTTTTAAATGCAGGCAAGAAACATGCAAATAGAGCCCCATCCTTTCATTCTTCCTAGAAGAGAATTCTGGATTGTTGTGTAAAGGATTATTATGAATGTTCACTGTTTCCTCATTCTTGCATATTCTTTCTTCCTTGCACATTCACCAATGCTCAAATCTCAGCATGGTCGTATTTTACAGTACAAATCTAGAAGAAAGTTCAACAAATTTACCATAGTATTTAAAAGGGAAAATGGAGGCCAGGTACAGTGGCTCATGCCTATAATCTCAGCATTTTGAGAGACCGAGGTAAAAGGATTGCCTGAGCCCACAGGTGCAAGACCAGCTTGGGCAACTTGATGAGACCTCATCTCTACAATAAATCAAAAATTAGCCGGGCATGATGGCGCATGCCTGCGGTTCCAGCTACTTGGGGAAGGCTGTGGCGGAAGGAACGCCTGAGCCCAGTAGGTCAAGGCTGCAGTGGCCATGAGCATACCACTGCACTCCAGCCTGGGCTACAGAGTGAGACTCCAACTCAAAAAACAAGACAAATAAAAGGGAGAATTGGGATATGGCTGCCGTCATCATCCCCCAACTCCTCATTTTAGAGCAGCGAGAAGGAGAAATATGATTTATATAGATAGGGACAATGGATGGTTTGATAGTAGAGAAATACTCTGATGTCAACAGTTAGTTTTGATATTAGAATAAAACTCTTGCTATTCTCTTGTCATAATACTTAGCATTCTTTTCCTGATTACTAGTCAATTGTCTACCCCAATATAGTGCAAATTCTAGGAGATGTATATGTCTCTGTCATCACTTTGTATTCTACAGTAATCATTCAATAAACATTTGTTGAATTAGGAAGTTTACAAAGTAGTCGGTTTCCTAAAAATATTAGCTCACAATCGGAATCAAGTCTTCCTCATGTAATATGATGCAACATATAACAAAGACCAGATACCATGTGGAGCCTTTGAAAGGAAGAATGTGAATGGAAGACATAATTTTCCTTTGACAAGATATTCTTCCATTTAGTCACATAAAATGCCACCACATTTTTCATTATAATTCTATAAACTCCATCCAGAAGAAAATATATATAATCATTGTGAAATAAGAATTTTTAAATTGTTCTATCATAGATGTACATATCTGAGGGTACAGGGTGTTTTTTGATACATGCATATGTACTGATCAAATCAGGGTAATAGCCAAATCAGGGATATCCATCACCGCAAACATTTATTTTGAAATAAATAAATTTAACACAGGATATGACCAAATGCAAACGAGCATGCAAATATATAGGAGTTATCATTTAATTATTATCATTAATTATGCTAATATTATTAGGTTGATGCAAAAGTTTGCAGTGTTTACTTTTGACATGGAAACACTGTAGTATTGGGAGTTTATTGTTTGTCATTTGGAGTGACAATGTTGTGCTTGTGAATACACCTTGCATTTTGCAGAGTTGAAGAAAGTTAGTACTATTTGTGGACTAAGGAAGATGGAGTGTGAAGTGGAAAAAAACAAACACTTCCAACATATTCTTCTGTTTGAGCTTAACAGAGGAGTAAAGGCAATGGAGAAAGCTCAAAACATTTGTGCCATGTACAGGGAGAATGCCATAGGGAAAAGCATGCAAGAAAATGTTTTTTTTCTTTTCAAAGAGGACCACTTTGACCTGAGGACTTCTCCACATTCAGGAAGATCATTGGGCTTTGATGAAGACCATTTAAACCCTTTAATCAACGATGATCCTCATCATTTAACCCAAGAATGGCAAATGTGACTAATTGTGACCAGTTAACCATCGTGTGACATTTGTATTCCATGGGCAAGTGAAAAACGCTACGAGCTTATGCATCAACCCAATAACTATACGGTAAGTCACTTTCATGCAATTCATGCAATAAAATTACTTAAGAAAGTGATTTTTTACACTGGGTGTGGTGGCTCACGCCTATCATCCCAGCTCTTTGGGAGGCAGAGATGAGAAGATTTCCTGGGCCCACAGGTACGAGACCAGCTTGGGCAACATGACGGGACCTCATCTCTACAATACATAAATAAAAATTAACCAGGCATGGTGGTGTATGCCTGTAGTTCCAGCTACTTGGAAGGCTGAAGTGGAAGAATTGCCTGAACCCAGCAGGTCGAGGCTGCAGTGGATGTGAGCTTGCCACAGCACTCCAGCCTGGGTGATAGAGTGAGACTCCGACTCCCAAAAAAAAGAAAGTGATTTTTTTTTCAGGCACAATATAACTTTTCTTTTCATTACCTTTTCAGGAATTATTTTTCTCTGAACAAATAAGTATGGGCTTAGTTTTATCTTTATATTTAATAATCATCCCTTTTATAATAATTTTTTTAATAATTCTTCATATGCAGAACAGAGCAAAAGTTAAAGGTATTGTACTCATTTATGTCAGAAAAAGAGAAATCACTGGTAAGAGTCTTCCTTAAAAATGCAATAAATTTTTTTTAGGTTACAAATAAACACATTCAAAAGGTACATTTTTTCTTAAAGCAGAGCTATTATATTAACACTAACTTAATTTATAATGCAAAGTGTGAGTAGCTCAAATAATAAACTCCTAAAACAGACAAAGACAAAGAATTCAATAAAATAATTAAAATACACAAATAGCTAATAAACTATGAAGGGATATTCAAGTTCAGTAAAAATTAGGATGATAATATTTAAAACAACAAAAATTTAAATTTTGAACTATCAGATGGGAAACAAATCTCAAGCACAAACTTTCTCGTTCTGTTGGTAGTAATGTTAGTATAAGATCCTAGAAAAAATATGCAATTTAACCTGTAGTAAGTATATATTTACATAACCTTGGATGAAAATAACCTAATTCTAAAGTTTTCTTCTATAGAATTGATCACATAAGGGAACAGGGATGTATTTTTGTAAATGTCCACAGATACATTTGTAAAGATAAAAACCTAGGAGTCTGGCAAGACTTCCTTCTCACCTTAGGCTGTAAAAACTGGAAGGAACGCTACTCCTACCCTTACAACAACAAGAACAAAAGCCAAACTACTTACATAATCACATCCTCTCTTGAACTATCAGCGAGCTGAGTTGCACAGCAAGGAACTCACCAGAAACTTAAAGCAAGACGGTGCTTCCAGGGAGAGCCAGGATGAGAACACTTTCTTACCCAGGGCAGACGCCAGATGCCATATAATTTGATAAAAATAACGTAGGTAAAACTCTAAATACATTGCTAAGCCCATCAAGAAAGTTGTGTACCAATAAGAAAGGTGCCTGAACGCTTAACCACCCTGTTCTTCAATGATCTCAATTTGACCTGCCTAAGAAAACTTGTCTAGCTACATCTAAGCCATTTGCTATGCTAACTGCTGACATTAGGGGGAACATTCTCTGACTAGCTCATTTACAGATTCAGTCTGTGTGAGCATTTAGAAGTCCTAGAAACCGCAAGCACAGAGAAATGCATGCTCATTCACAGGTTTTTCTCCACAGACCTTACTGTGTCTGCGAGAGAAAAACTGGAGGCAGGGAAAGAAACCAGGAAAAACCCCATTCTAGTGCAGTCCTGAAAGAGCACAGCTGCAAGAAAGTCACAAAGCACCAACCAGATCCATCTTTATCTACTCTATTCAGCAAAATCCTGAAAGCATTGTGGGAAAGGCAGCAACTCTTGTCTTTAGGACACATATGATGACCCACTGCACCTATAGATTAGGGAATAGAAACAGGAAAAACGAACAAAAAAACTACCTACCACAGAGACGGAGCAGAAAAACATCTGTGTCCTGATCATTAGACATCTTCTTCACTGGTGAGGGTGGGGAAGAGGAATAGTAAAAAGTCCACACCCCTGAGATCCAAGGATATAACAACTGCCTAAGACTGAATCTGTACATGAACTAGTCAGAGAATGTTCCCCTAATGCCAGCAGTTAGCATAGCAAATGGCTTAGATGTAGCTAGACAAGTTTTCTTAGGTCAAATTGAGATCATTGAAGAACGGGGTGGTTAAGAGTTCAGGCACCTCTCTTATTGGTATGCAACTTTCTTGATCAACACCTGACTGACCAGGCATATCAGACCTGACCAACTTGCAGGTTGGAATATGGAGCTTCCAGTAGAGTAAATCACAGAAACAATGAGGAACTGCCCAAAACTCAGAGTCATGGTGTTCTAAGAAAAGCTCAGATCTAGTTACATAGTAACTTTCTATTATTTAGAGGGTCCTTGTGACACATGTAAACTTAAAAGGTTGAGAGATAGTAATCAAAACTTGTGATCCAATACCTGCAGTCCTCTACTCTTAGCTTATGGAATTGTTTGCTTAATCACTGTTGTGGACTTATATAAAGCTTCTTGTTAAAGGCAAGCATGTTTCTTTCTAAGACACCCAGCGTTCTCTCTTAAAAGTGTTTTCTGCTCTATAATAAATTATACTTGGATTCTATGACTTTCTCTTAAATTCTTTCTCATGGTGAAATCAAGAACCCACAAAACAACTGCACCCCATGTACCCTGACATCACCCTGACCTCTAGGTCTTCTTTACCACATAAGCAAATGTCAAGTAGCAAACAAGGGAACTCTGTTGGGAGTGGGCAGAACACTTAGGAGACATAAGTGGAAGAGACTTTCCTAAGACATAGCATAAAGGAAATAGCTAAAGCTGAGCTGCTATTAAGAAAAATTTAGTAGCTCATCAGCTATTAAGAAAAACTCTCTAAAAAATCATTCCCTTACCCTAAGCAGAAAGTAATAATAGAGGAATTTGAAATGTGTCATGCACTAAGGGTAATTCTGACAATAACTCAAGCAGCTCGACTCTACTAGATTGTTCAATCTCCCTCATAAAAGGCTTAGCAAAAGAAGAGAGGTACTCATTTCTAGACATAAATATTATTTATCTTCTACATAAGATGTCCACCTCTACACAAAAATTGTATAACACAAACAGGCAGGGAAAAAAAACAACACTTAGTCAAGAGACAAAGCAATCAACATGACCAGACTCAGATATGACACAGTTGAAACTATTAGATGGAGAATTTAAAATTATATAATGAGTATGTTGAAGGTTTGGGTGGACAAGCTAGACAACATGTATGAACAGATGGGAAATTTCTACAGAGAGAAATTTTTAAGAAAAGATCAAGTGGAAATGCTAGAAACAAAGATAAATCCTTTTAAAGCATGAATTGGTAGACTCCATACAACTGATAAGTCAGTAAACTTTGAAGTAAATCATCTGAATTCACCCAAAATGAATCAGGCTGTGTGTCAGTAAGCTTTAAATATTAACATAAGCTAGACCTCATCTCTACAAGAGATGGTAGCACGCGCCTGTAGTTCCAGTTACTTGGAAGGCTGAGGCGGAAGGATCGCCGGAGCCCAGCAGGTTGAGACTGTGGTGGCCAGGAGCGACCACTGCACTCCAGTCTGGGCAACAGTGAGACTCCAACTCAAAAAAATATATATATATTAACATAAGCAAATTCAATTGCCTTTATTGTTTTCCAATATACTGAAAACATTTTGTAAAAAGTATATTACAGCATGAATAAGCTAAAGACTATGGTGGTCACATAGTAGATACTCAATAATGTCTATTGAAGAAGTAATTGCTGTTTTTCAAAGAATACATTTATTCATCAATGAGAAAAGAGAAATTAGATGAGAAATCACTTACTGTAATCTATGCTAAACTGAGCAACTCCGGCACCAGGATAGTAGGAGCCCTTCTCCACAGTAATGAGGCAATGCTTATTTTGTCTCTCTTGAATAATTTCCTTTACTCCTGAAGCTCCTTGATTCATCAAATTCCAGCCTCGCATACATCCGTCTAGACGAGAGTTAATCTAACAAATTAAAACACAGGTCAAGAAGTGCATTTTAAACTTAACGAAGTGGCTTAATCGATAATGGGTATAAGCTTCCATCTAGAGGGAAAATTCTTGATGATTTTTTATATATTTTGAATTGGATCTAAATTTTTCTTTTTCAGGTATTCTTCAGAAGGACAGTCTTTTTCAGTAAAAATGAGATTACACCATCTCACGCCCTCCCTGGGATCTTAGTGATTTTAACACCTGCAGACCCCTGCCCCTCCTATATCATCCAGTGGTAACTTTTCTGCTCTTGAGTTTTATATTTATTCTAGCTACGGTCCTGGGCTCTAAGCTGCTTTCTGTTCTTCCTGAATTGCATTTACAATATAGGTTCGCCTTGCCAGTCAGACTCGAAGCCCCTTCAGGTACAAAAGTGTTTTCATTCTCAGGCAGGGTTCGGTGGCTCAGCCTGTAATCCCAGCACTTTGGGAGGCCTAGGCGAGTGGATTTCCTGAGCCCGTGGGTTTGAGACCAGCCCCAGCAACTAGACCTTGTCTCTACAATTAAAAAAAAAAATTAGCTGGATGTGGTAGTGTGCCTGTAGTTCCAGCTACTTGGAAGACTGAGGCGGAAGGATCGCTGGAGTCCAGCAGATTGACACTAGGGTGGCCGTGAGTGTGCCACTGCACTCCAGCCTGGGCATCAGAGTGAGACCAACTCAAAATAAAAAAAAAAAAAGAAGTATTTTCATTCTTTAATTTCCACCAAAGCATCCAGCCAGGCTCAAGTATGTAGTGGTCATTTCATAAATGGCTGATTCTTTGATTAATTTATTTAACTTTTAAAGTGTCTTGATTTATCTCTTTCAAAGAACAGGCAAATTCATTCTGACATAGTTAACTAATTCAGTTTCATATCACATATCACAGAGATATTTTAAAAGTTAGAATAAGCCAGGCACAATGGCTCACGCCTGTAATCCCAGCACTTTGGGAGGCGGAGGCGAGAGGATTGCCTGAGCCCAGGGGTTCAAGAGCGACGTGGGCAACATGGCAAGACGTCATCTCTACAATAAATCAAAAAATTAGCCGGGCATGGTGGCGTGTGCCTGTAGTTCCAGCTACTTAGAAGGCTGAGGTGGAAGGATCACCTGAGCCCAGCAGGTCGAGGCTGCAGTGGCCATGAGTGTGCCACTGTACTCTAGCCAGGGTGACAGAGTAAGACTCCTACACACACACACAAAAAAGTTAGAATAACTATGAACTACCATGAATGAAAGATGGATATAAAATAGTAAATATTTAAATTAAATCAGCACGTGTATCTGGCAGGCACATGATTTCAAATGAAACTTTTAAAACTCTTTGAGGACAGTACCTAGTCTCTTTTATGAAACATATTCCACAGTTATTAAACAAACATCACATTCAGAAAATCATCTATTATATCTCATTTCCATTTATGATGGTCAATAGTCATACCCCCAGTAAATGTTTTTTAAAATAATAAATTCCACAGTATGTGCTATCTTTATGTTCTCAAATTTAAGTCCTAAAACTGGACCTGAGAAGGTCCTTTGACTGACTTCTACAAAATCATGTAATTATATAGCATTGTACTCAAATATATACACTTAATTTAATGGTTAGTTATGGACTATTATGACATTAACACTGAGCTGACACTTGAGAATTTAAAGATCTACTTCTCTATGAGTAATGTAAGGGTTTTAAGTGAACAAAACCACTATGTTCATTTTCTTATTTCTCTCATATAATTTCAAGGGCACTAATGTTATTTTTTCACGTTCATTTCAAGTTGTCACACTTAATATGTTGAACAAAATAACTTCTGCTGACTCTTAGAAAAACGCATCTTCAAACCTGCTACAGATAAATTCATCCATGATGAATGACAGAAGCTCAGGTCATTACCGGTTTAATGAGGGCATTTTCTATGATCCCAGGGAATCCCGCAAAGTATACTTTGGTTTCCAGAAATCCATTTGTAGGCTTAAAAAGGCTTCCAGGTTTATTTATATTCATCACAGCTTCTTTAGCTATTTTAACACTAATACTATGTTCTAGTTCTTCCACAGACACCTACAATTAAAAAGACAAAAATTAACATCCTAGCACTATTATATGTCATTTGAAATGCTGAGATTGAAAAATTCTGTTATCATTCCAATAAATAATTTTCCAAAATAATCACTTTAATAAAATTATTGATTTGTTACACCCCATTTGGAATGTCAAATTATGATAAATGTAATACAAATGTATTTAAGGCAGGCGTGGTGGCTCACGCCTGTAATCCCAGCACTTTGGGAGGCACAGGCGAGAGAACTGCCTGAGCCCAAGAGTTCAAGACAAGCCTGGGCAACTAGGAGAGACCTCATCTCCACAATTAATCAAACAAATTAGCTGGCTACGGTGACTCGCACCTGAGTTTCAGCTACTTGGAAGTTTGAGGCAGGAGGATGGCCTGAGCCCAGAAGGTCGAGGCTGCGGTGGCCATGATCATGTCACTGCACTCCAGCCTGGGCGACAGAGTGAGACTCTGACTCAAAAAAAAATGTGTTTAAGGTGATAGTGCTTGATCACAAATTAAAGGCACAGCATATTTTAAAGTTAATCACTATAATTCTGCTAGGCATGGTGGCTCACACCTGTCATCTCAGCACTTTGGGAGGTGGAGGCAAGATTTCCTGAGCCCAGGGGTTGGAGACCAGCCTGGGCAACTTAGCAAGACCTCATCTTTACAATAAACTTAAAAAAATATTATCCAGGTGTGTTGGCATGCTCCTGTGGTTCCAGATACTTGGAAAGTTGAAACAGAAGGATCACCTGAGCCTAGCAAGCTGGGGCTGCAGTACCAGTGATTGTGTCACTGCACTCCAGCCCGGGCAACAGAGTAAGACTCTGACTCCAAAAAAAAAAAAAAAGAAGAAGAAGAAGAAGAAGAAGAAAATGAAAGAAATCAACATAATTCTGTTAAATTTAAACATTAAATTATATATCTTTTTTTTTTTTTTTTGAGTTGGAGTCTCACTCTGTCGCCCAGACTGGAGTGCAGTGGCCGCTCCCGGCCACCGCAGCCTCGACCTGATGGGCTCCAGCGATCCTTCCGCCTCAGCCTTCCAAGTAGCTGGAACTACAGGCGTGCGCTACCGCGCCCGGCTAATTTTTTGATTTATTGTAGAGATGAGGTCTTGCTTGCCCAGGCGGGTCTCGAACCCGCGGGCTCAGGCAATCCACTCACCTCAGCCTCCCAAAGGCGCGGGATTACAGGCTGAGCCACCGAGCC
>CAUYQG010157017.1:0-12127 GCA_963574415.1 Tarsius wallacei | reverse complement strand
AGGAGGTTGATACATATAAATCAAGTATGAGATATAAATAAAAGTATAGTTTATTCTAGCCGGGCTCGGTGGCTCAGCCTGTAATCCCGTGCCTTGGGAGGCTGAGGTGAGTGGATTGCCTGAGCCGGCAGGTTTGAGACCTGCCTGGGCAACTTGGCGAGACCTTATCTCTACAATAAATTAAAAAAAAAATTAGCCGGGCATGGTAGCGTACGCCTGCAGTTCCAGCTACTTGGAAGGCTGAGGCGAAAGGATCGCCGGAGCCCAGCAGGTCGAGGCTGCAGTGGCGGGAGCAGCCACTGCACTCCAGTCTGGGTGACGGAGTGAGACTCCAACTCAAAAATAAATAAATAAATAAAATAAAAGTATAGTTTATTCTAATGAGGATAAATTCTTCACGGGATAAAAGGTATTTAGGAAGCCTTCATAGTGGCGATGAGAGTTGATCATATATCTATGTGACATATAGACATAGATACATTTTATATATAAGTATATATACTTTTTAATATATACATTTTTCTAGTAAGGTAATCAATAAAAGTTGTATAGAATAAAAATAGAATACGTTATAACAAAATTTGCTCTGGGATCCAGGATGGTAGAGAAATCTGGATTACTACTAAAAGGAACTGAACACTGTTCTTTTTTTTAAAACTGGCTCAAAGTTTTTTTATCACAATTCATTGGCAAAAGTAAGCCATGAAGCTGACTTCAGTGCAGTGGAGAAATGCAATTGCTAATATTTTTAAGTTAAGTTAAAATTTTTGAACCATTATAAAATATAGCACAGATTTAACTTAAACATACATGGATGCATACATTTTCAAAATTCTTTTTCCAGATAGAAGAACAACAATTTTTAAGACCACAGAATTATTGCAAGTCACCACTGCCTCATTCTGAATAGGCAGTTACTAAGTACAAGTGTCCTCTGCCGTGGACATGCTTGACAAGAATATTTCAAAAACATTCCTAGTTTACACTGATGTAAATACTGCTGTCATGGTCTATTTAAAACTCCTATGGAGAGTCACCAAATTCAGTGTTGAGAAGAGATACACCAATCAGCCCCAGAGAGCTGCTAGGAGCTAGCTCCAGTTCTTCGTGGTTTCTCTGTATTTTGCCTAATTTTAATTCATTTTACAGGCTATAAAAAGTTTTTTAAAAATCTATAGAAGGGAAGATTATCATTAACCATGTATTTTTGAAGGAAAATTATGGCAACAATTTAAAAAGTAGAATGGGGAAGAATTGAATATAGGGGAACTGTGAAGAAGATTCAAGAACTGAATGAAAAATGATGATCCAATCAAGGACTAGAATAGTAGAAGCAACAAAGAATAAATCATCTGAGGAACACTGTGAGGACAAGTCCACGAGGCTTTGTGAAAACTTAGATTAGTCAGGAGGTGGGAGAAGGAAAATGGGAAGCAACTCAACCAGAGGTGTCTAAGGTTGGAGACTAGATGGAAATCACTGATAAAATTGTTAATAAATATCTAGTTAGGAAAAAGAAGGTTTGCAAGAGAAGAGTATAAAATTGAGTTTGACACATGTTAGTTTAGAGGAATCTGCGGAGCATCTAGGTGAACATATTCTGGAAGCATTTAGAAATTTTGATCTGTATTTTGTAGGAAGATCAGCTTTGCATTCATCACTGAGAACTCACTCAGGGAAAATAAAGTAAAAGGACCAAGAATCAAAGCCAGGAAAATCAAACCCAGCAGTAGGTCTTGTACAAGGAAATGAGAAAGAGTGATCAAGTACATAAGGGAGTAATCATAGAAGATACATAAGAGTAATCGAAGATATTCAAGATATAGAAGATGGCCAACGGTTCCAAGTATTGTAGAAAGGTCAAGGAGAATCACTAAAAAGATAGGTTAATATTTAGGACATCATCAGTGACTGTGAGAGAGAAATTTTGAGTGGTAGCAAGTGGGAATGAAGAAAAAGTGGGTTCAGAGGAAATGGGAGCAGATATATTGATGGAAATACTATTAGTAAAAGAATACAAGAAATGTGTGATAAGATGGCAAAACATAGTCAAAATCAAAGTTTGATGGGACTGATATGAATCATGTTACATAGGCTCAGGTATAAAGAAAGACTAAAATCTGAATCCCTCAGCTTTGAAAATGTAGAACATACGGTTAACCTACAAGTAAAATTGGTTAAATGTCCTTTCTAAGATATTGTGTATATCATAAGGCATAAATTTAGGCATTTAGGTCAAATGAGAGTTACTGCTAAAATGAGAATCAGACAGGTCTCTTTGGGCACTTAATGTGCCAGAAACAATTCACCTTTCATAACCATTTAATTCTAAGACAGATCTCTTACATTTTCTAGGCCTTTACATATTAAAAGTGTTCTGGGGGAGAGTTGATAGTAAATTTTTGAGATTTTGTTATTCTACTAGCTTAATATAATTGAAAATTTCTCCCCAAAAGATTGAAAAGGAAGGAAATCTCAAGAAAACAAATTCTGCTTTTACCAATGTCAGTGTAACAAAGGTCTTTCTTTTGTATCTGATGCTGAGGGTGAGTACTTGAAAACAAAATGTAGCCTACCAGGTTAATCTCACTTTGCTTTCAATCGAAGTGTGATTTTTCTGTGTTGTAATTTATTGCAGCTGATATATAAAACAGGTTGACAAATGTTTTTGGAAATTTAAAAAAGAAGTGTCTGCCTAGATAGCCTTATTCTCAACTCTAAAGTGTGACCTCCTCTAAAATGTGGAACTATATAATTGTACATTCCAGTTTTATTATTTTTATTTTTTTGAGTTGGAATCTCATTCTGTCGCCCTGGCTGGAGGGCAGTGGCAGGCTCATGACCACCCCAGCGTCGACCTGCTGGGTTCTAGTGAGCCTTCTGCCTCAGCCATCCAAGTAGCCGGAACTACAGGCGCATGCTACCATGCCCGGCTAATTTTTTGATTTATTGTAGAGATGAGGTCTCGCCAAGTTGCCCAGACTGTTCTCGAACCCATGGGCTCAAGGCAATCCCCACACCTCGGCCTCCCAAAGTGCTGGGATTACAGGCTTGAGCCACAGCGCCTTGCCAGATTCTAGTTTTATTTTGGTATAAATTTTAGTGACTACCTAAGTTAAATATAAAGTCCTTTTCAGTTTTATACATTTATAGCATTTTAAAATGTGTCTATATTTTTTCATCATGAAGGATGATATGGCTTTTGGGATTTGAGAAAATTTGTTCAACTCTGAAAACCTTATGTTCCAAACTGTATGTTTATGAATTGAAGACATAAGCAGATAAGTTTCACTTCCATTTTATATTGCCCATCCATTTAAAGAGATTTTTAAAAACTATTTAAACTGACAATTATTTGATATTTTGCTTGGCTTCAACACACTTATTTCTGAAGTCTCAGTGACTCATACAACATCTGACACATGGGTAAGTTTTCAAGTAGTCAGGCAATTTTGGGGACAAAGGCAGAAAGCTGGATCATTTTTCCTGAAAAGGAACCAGAGGGAACCTGCTTCCCATTTCCTTCTGTTTCTTTCATTATCTCTTAAAACCACCAGATCCAAATAAGCATGAAAGGAGTGAATCATTCAAATCAGAATCAATAAATTCCAAAGATACCTAATGTAATTTCAGTCAGCACGGATCACAGATATTTCGCTCTGCATTATTCACTGTATCTATTTAACTTATTAATATTATATTTAACTAATATTTATATACTAATTATAAAATTAATTTCTTATGTATGCTGCTTTCACCAAGCTTATGGTTTTGTAAAGGTGTTAACATAGGCATGGAGATAATGATAATTTAGAGTACAATGTACTTACCATAGGCTGGGGTTTAGAAGAAAAATTTTGTATGGAGAAAAGAATACATAAATAAATTGACATTTGATTGAGCCTTGTTATTTTGGCTTGAAATGCAAAGACTGGTTTGGGAAAAACTTATTTAGCATTTGAATATGCAAAGGCAGGAATGAAATTGTTGGCAGAGAGAGAATGTGTGGACTACCTCACAGCAAAGGACGTTAGGGAATAAAGAAGTTTGGTTGGAGTATAAGATGAGCGAGAACACTGGCAGTTAAGGGGTAAGGGTTTGGAGATGTCGACATTGAAGTGTGACTTTATTTTTTAGGCAAATGGAGAATCACTGAGACTTTTGAGCAAGGGAATGGTGTGATCAGAGCTGGCTTTTGGAAGGATAAGGCTAATCCTGCAGCAGTGGGTAGGATTGCCTGGAATGTAGTGATACAGTGTTATCCCACTTTAATTGTTCTCACAGTAGAATCAAGACAATTAAGAACATTGTTGCAGAGCCAAAATATATAATAATTGAAAATTAATCCTATAAACCCTTAATGGTGAATAGAAATAGTCTTGAAAGACTCTATTTTCACTTGAAGAGCTAATTGTTAATTAAAACCTTTAGTGACATTTTGCATTTTATCCAAAAAATGTGGTTTTAATTTTCTTTTCCATGAGTATTGATGTTTATTTTCAAGGCGAAACAGAAGACAATGTGATTTATTTTCATCGACCCCTTAGTTTATGGAACTCTATCAGTAGAATGATCTATGGCACATTATATTTTGATGACATATGTTATAATAGGTTGCTAAAATGAATTGTGGAGCTTGATTAGAGATTCGAGGGAACATATACGTCACATAAAGAACAAAATGCAAAATAATATTTCTAATTAAGTAATTGTGGTTAGAAAAATTAACTCTGTAAACATGCTTCTTATTCAGTTTAACTCAGTATCAAAGTGTTACATTATATCATCTACACACTTTCTTTTCATTGTGGAAAAAAATGTACTGGTTTTACTAGACTGCTTATAATTTTATGTGTTCAATATTCCTTAAATGTCTTGACTTTGTATGACTGCATTCTTGTCCATGGGCATAATTTTACTTTCTCTTTTCATCTCATCTGTTTTTCACGCATTAGTAGAAATGATATACTATCTGCATGTTATTGAACAGTTCCTAATTTTTTATTTATTATAAATTATAATCTATATTTTATTTTTTGAAGGAAAGAAAACTCAAATTCTGTGGGGGGGGGATGGCATCTCTCTTTCAGGAGGGAAGTGTTCATCTTTCAAATGGCAAGATAACCCTAAAATATCACATTGATATTGATCATAAAATGGCTAAATACTTAAGACCCTTAAATTAATGCAGTCTGGAGTGTGTGTATGATAGTCACACAAATTTCACACTGGCACCCATGCTTCTAGCTAAACAGGACCTGCTATGTGTTTTTAGCTTAAATCTTAACTAGAAAGTCACTAATTCTAACAAAGTACTAGAACATTGCCTTCCTAACTACCCAACTCAGCAAACTCAGGGAGCCCAGGGTGGTTAGAATGGTGGCAGCTTGGAGCAGGAATGCGGACCCAACTTATTGTGCAAATTGCACGAGGAAGCTTAGTTAGCAAAAACTCCATAAATAGCATTTTGAGTAATTACTGACATATGAACTGAGAATTTCCTTCTAGTAGAAATTAGGATCCTGATACTAAGAAGCAGTGTCCCAGAATAAATTAATACAAAAGAAAAGTAGAAAAACTTAGACGAGAAAAATCTATACTGCAGGATAAGAGTTTTCATCAGCTTTTTCTATATCTATCATGTCATTCGTTTCTAAAAAAAATATGTATTGGGCACATAATAGTTTATGGCGAAGATAATGTATATTCCATAATACATTCCATAATGAGTCAGTCTCAATTAATGTTTTTTGTTTGAGTTAATATCCTTTCCTAGGATTGTTTAGAGAGACATCTGTGTCAGGAAGGGTCTACCTAACTATTGTAGCCATTACATATTATATGCACACAGCCTGGATGCATCAGAAAACCTGTCTCCTTCACAGAATATTGCTTTACTAATATTTCCCTTGGTTTGATCAATTAAATGTTATAATGGCTTATGAGAACCTAAATATAAACTTTTACTGATTTTTTTCTTTTGCAGGGACAGAAGGGGAGCAATTTTTAAAAAGGCATATAACCACAAAATAATTTCATAAAAATTGTGTTGATAAACCGCACATTTATATTTGAACACATTGTGTCTTATGAACTCACATAATCCTTTACTTTTGACGTCTCTTTTTTTTTTTTTTGAGTTGGAGTCTCACTCTGTCGTCCAGACTGGAGTGCAGCGGCACGCTCCCGGCCACCGCAGCCTCGACCTGCCGGGCTCCGGCGATCCTTCCGCCTCAGCCTTCCAAGTAGCTGGAACTACAGGCGCACGCTACCATGCCCAGTTAATTTTTTGATTTATTGTGGAGATGAGGTCTCGCTTGCCCAGGCGGGTCTTGAACCCGCGGGCTCAGGCATTCCACTCACCTCAGCCTCCCAAAGCATGGGATTACAGACTGAGCCACCGAGCCCAGCTACTTTTGACGTCTCTTAAACGCTGACTGGCATTCACAGTTGTGACCCTAGGACCCATATTTATAATAGTTACTTATAATAGTTACTGCAAACTCATACAGTCTTTGTTAAGTGCCAGGCACTATATTTTAAGCAGATAAAAGTCATTTAATCATCACAGTGATGTAGTTCTAGGGTGTAGATATTGTTTTTATAACCATTTACAGACATGCAAGAAAACAAGGAACTTGCTCTGAAACAATAAACCTCAGTTCTGTTTTTCAGTTAGGTCTTTGGGATTCAATCATCAAGTTTGTGTCTGAGAAGAGAGTTGCAACGAGTTTGTATTTCAACTCCCCTGTGCTTTTCCAGATAATTCTACAGCTGGAGGGGCAAGATTTCTAGTAGAAGGAAAGTCTAAAGGAGATCGAGTTTACTGAGGTGATTGCCATTCTTGAGTTTCAACTACATTTTATTTGTGACAGAACATGATGTGAAACCACTGAGATGAAGGCATTTTGTGCCTCTGTGGGCACATCTTTGCTGAGGCAGACATGTCCAGGACTTAATGTCTGAAATCTGGTCCTCCTCCTCACTTGCTTCTAGACCTTGTGTTAATTCTTCTCACTAAGCCTTAGTATTCCCATTTGTAAAATAAAGACATGGGGACAAAAAGTGTCTCAAAGCACTGTATGACTAAGTGGTGTGTGTGTGTGTGTGTGTGTGTGTGTGTGTGGCAATTTTGATAACACTGAGTGAATTTTTTTAAGTGTTTCTGAAGGAACTTTAAAGGCTGGTAATTTTGTTTCCATAGGAAAGAGCTGAAGGTTTTTCATGGACAAGTAAACTCAGTAAACTGTGGTGTGGCATCTTGTTTTCATCAGCCCTGGTTGAATGACACTCTAGTTGCTCTGACCATGCCTTTCCGAGTTGCTTGCTGTACCTACCAATCAAAGTTGTTAGGAGAAAACAAACTTTGTGGGAATGAGGTAGTAGTGGGAGGAATATGGTTGTAAAGAAGATATATAGATGTGATATTACAACATCCTTTTCAAACTTAACCAGAAAGCACCACTAAACTTCACGAGCACTTACCATTCACAATGGTGCATTGCTGTAAGAAAGTTCTGTATCTTAATGGGCTCAACAGAAGCCCAAAACTCACCATCACGCAATATACCCACGTGACAAGCCTGCACATGTACCCCCTTAAATCTCAAATAAAATAAAAATGAACCACTGACAGCTTTTTAAAAAATACAGCCATAGCCGGGCTCGGTGGCTCAGCCTGTAATCCTGCACTGTGGGAGGCCGAGGTGAGTGGATTGCCTGAGCCTGCGGGTTGGAGACCCACGTGGGCAACTTGGCGAGACCTCATCTCTACAATAAATCAAAAAATCAACCGGGTGTGGTAGCGCGTGCCTGTAATTCCGGCTACTCCAAAGACTGAGGCGGAAGGATCACCGGAGCCCAGCAGGTCGAGGCTGCGGTGGCCGGGAGCGGCCACTGCACTCCAGTCTGGGCGACAGAGTGGGACTCCAACTAAAAAAAAAAAAAAAAAAAAATACAGACATGAGAGCTTTTTCAGCATGATCAATCCCGCCTCTCCCACCAACTTGGAACATCAAAACTATTCATAACAAAGCAATCTCTTCCTCATGATACAAAAGCCTTACCCTGGTGCCTTTAATCCACTATCTCTCGTCGAGATCTTTGAAGTTAAATACATTTTTCTGCACTCAAAGATCTTGGAACCACATCCCTGAATCATCCTGAAAATCCCACTTACTTGAAGTATTCTTTCCTTTATTTAGTAAATTTCTATTGAGGTAAGATTCACATAACATAACATCAATCATTGTAAAATGTACAATTCAGTAGCATTCAATAAACCACATTTTTGCAACCAACACATTTATCTAGTTCCAAAACCTATTTATCACCCTAAAAGAAAACCCCATTCCCATTAAGAGGTCAATGCCCACACCTTCTCCCCCAACTACTAATATGGTCGCTATCTCTATGGGTTGACCGATTCTGTATATTTCGTGTAAATGAAATCACAGAATAGGTGACCTCTCTTTTCACTTACTATAAAGTTTTCCAGGTGTATCCATTTTGTAGCATGTATAAGTACCTCCTTCTTTCCTTTGCATGGTAGAATATTCCACTGTATGGACATACCACCTTTTGTTTATCCATTCATCAACTAATGAATATTTATATTGCTTTCATCTTGTGGCTATTGTGAACAGGGCTGTTATAACTTTCCTGTACACCTATTTGCTTCAATATCTGTTTTCAATTTTGTTAAGTCATACTCCTGGGAGTAGAATTGCTGGATCATATGGTACTTTTATGTTGAACTTTCAAAAAAATATTTTATTGTGACAAGAACACTTACCACGATATCTACTCTCTTGAACTTTTAAGCATACAATGCATGAGTGATGACTGTAAGTAAAATGCCTCACACAGTTCTCTAGAACTTATTTTCCTTGCTTAACTGAAACTTTATGTAAGTTGATTCCCTGTTTACTCCTCACCTAGTTTCTGTGACCACCCTTCCACTCTTTAATTCTGTGAATTTTACTATTTCAGTTACAAGTCCTTATTCCATTTTTTCCTCCTGGGTTTTTTGTTTTGTTTTGCTATTGTGTTGTAAGAATTCCTTATATATCTTGGAGATTAACTCATTATCACATATATGGTTAGCAAATTCTTTCTCTCATTTCAGGGGTTGCCATTTCACTCTGTTGCTTCCCTTACTGTGCAGAAGCTTTTTCATTAGATAATGTTCCATTTGTCTATTTTTGCTTTTGTTACCTGTGTTTCTGATGTTCTAGCTATGAAAAATCATTGCCAAGGTCAATGCCATGAAACTTTTTTTCAATGTTTATTTAGGAATCTTACAGTGTCAGGTCTTTAATCAGTTTTAAGTTTATTTTTATGTCTGGTATAAGATAAGGTTCCAGTGTCATTCCTTGCATGTGTGTATTGTTTTCCCAACATTTGTTAAAGAAACTATTCTTTCCCAGTTGTGTTTTCTTAGCACTCTTATGGGAGTTTAATTGAATGGGTTTATTTCTGGTATATATATTCTGTTCCATTGGTCTATATGTTTATCTTTATGCTAGTACCATACTGTTTTGATTACTGCAGCTTTGTGATATATTTTGAAAGCAGGAAATGTTCTGGCTTCCATTTTGTTTGTCATTCTTGAGATTCATTTGGGTATTCCTGGTATTTTGTGATTCCATATAAGTTTTAGAATTAACTTTTTCTATTTTTGTAAAAAATGACATTGAGATTTTTATAGACATTGCACTGACTCTGTAACCACTTCATGTAGTATGGACTTTAAAAAAAAACATTTTTAATGTATTTATTTTAAAGATGTGGGGATTCGGGATTAGGTAGATTAGATTCAGGATTAGGTAGATAAACTGTCATTTTACAGGTAAACTTTGGATCTTCCTTTGGCTCTCATTTCACCTGGTTTGAGATCATGCACTCTTAATAATTTTATGTGCTCCCCCACCACCGGCAGTTTCCTGCTACTGCCAATCCCTTTCCTATAGTGTTATGATAAATATTCAGGGTCTGCTTATGAGTGAATACATGTGGTACTCAGTTCTTTGTTTCTGTGATAGTCCACTATTATAAACTCTAAATCCATCCAAGTTGCTGCAATGTCTATACTTTTATCCATCTTTATGACTGCGTAGTCCGTTGTGTATATGTAGCACATTTTTTAAAATCCAGTCCAGTTTTGACGACAGCTCAGTTGGTTCCACGTTTTTGCTATTGTGAATGATGCTGCAATAAGCATGTGTGTGCAGGTATCTTTTTTAATAGAATGATTTGAGTTCCTCTGAGTATATTCCCAGAGTTGGGATTGCTGGGTCATATGGAAAGTCGATTTTTATATCTTTTAGGAATTGCCACATTGTTTTCCACAGAGGTTTTATACTCCCACCGTGTAGAAGCATTCCCTTTTCCCTGCATCTTCTCCAGCATCTGTTGTTTTTGAGTTATTGATAATAATCATCCTGACTAGAGTTAGGTGGTATCTCAGTGGTTTTAATATGCATTTCTCTGATGATTAGCAAGGCTGAGCATTTTTTCATATATCTGTTAGCTGCTTCTATGTCTTCTTTTGAGAAGTATTTACTCATATATTTTGCCCACTTTTTGATGAGGCTGTTTGTTTTGTTTCCTTTCAGCATGTTTGAGTTCTTTGTAGAGTCTGGATGTTAGGCCTTTGTCAGATATGCAGTTGGCAAATATTTTTTCCCATTCTGTAGGCTGTCTCTCTGCTCTCTTGTTGGTTTCTTTTGCTTTGCAGAAGCTTTTTAGTTTGATGAAGTCCCACCTGTCTATCTTATCTCTTACGGCATGGGCTTTTGGGGGTATTATCAGGAATTGGTTGCCTAGTCCAATTTTCTTAAGGGTGTCTCCTGCCTTTTAAGGTTCTTTTTTTTCCTCTCTTTTAATTTTTATTTAAAATTATGCAGTACAATTCAGGGCTAGGTATACAAGTATTCACCATGCAGGTACCCTTATTGATGAGGTGTGCCCCCCCCTTCCCCAGGCAGATATCGACTACTGTCAATCCCACCTCCCCACTCCTCCACCCCCCTCCCCGCAGTTTCTCGCCACTTTCAATCCTTTTCTTATAGTAATATGGTAGTTGTTCAAGGTCACCTTTGCAGGAGTGAGAACATGTGTGATAGTCAACTCTTTGTTTCTGTGAGAGATCACTCAGTATTATAAACCCTAATTCCATCCAGGTTGCTGCAAAGTTCATGATTTTGTTCTTCTTTATGGCTACGTAGTATTCCATTATGTATATGTACCACATTTTTTTTATCCAGTCCTCTTTTGATGGGCAGCACGGTTGGTTCCATGTTCTTGCTATTGTGAACAATGCTGCGATAATCTACAAGGAACTCAAATGTGCTGAAAAGAAAAAAACAAACAGCCCTATTACAAAATGTGCTAAAGATATGAACAGACACTTCTCAAAAGAAGACATACAAGCAGCCAACAGATATATGAAAAAACGTTCAGCCTCACTAGTCATTAAGGAGATGCAAACTAAAACTACAGTGACATACCACCTAACTCCAGTAAGAATGGCCATCATCAATAACTCAAAAAATAACAGATACTGGAAAGGATGTGGCAAAAAGGAAACACTTCTACACTGTTGGTGGGAGTGCAAACTAGTTCAGCATCTGTGGAAATCAGTGTGGCAATTCCTAAAAGTTCTAAAAACCGACCTTCCATGTGACCCTGCAATCCCCCTACTGGGAATATATCCGGAAAAACTCAAGTCACTCTATAAAAAAGATACGTGCACACGTGTTTTAAGGTTCTTATAGTTTGAGGTTTTATGTTTAGGTTTTTGATCCATTTAGAATTGATTTGTGTGAATGGTGATACGTAGGGGTCTTGTTTTAATCTTTTGTATTTGGTCAGCCAGTTTTTGCTGCACCATTTACTGAATAAATCCTCCTCTCCCCAGTGGTTGTTGGTAGATGCATTGTCAAAGATGAGTTGGTTGAGAAATTGAGATTTTGCTTCTAAAATCTCTATCCTGTTCTATTCATTTGTGTGCCTGTTTTTGTACCAAAAATAGGCTGTTTTTATTATTGTAGCCTTAGAGTAAAGTTTAAAGTCTGGAAGGGTGAAACCTCCTTCTTTGTTTGTTTTGCTAAGGATTGTTTTGGCT
>CAUYQG010157016.1:0-39350 GCA_963574415.1 Tarsius wallacei | reverse complement strand
TCCACCACTGTTTTCTAGGGGCAGGGAGGTTCATACCCTGTCTTTGGACCTCTGTTTTCCGATCTGCAAAATGGGGATGGGGAGGGTTTCAAGCAGCAGGTGACCCCAGGCCTCAACAGCTGGGATGTTGGGAGCCTACGCCAGCAACTCAAACTCCTCCCCGCACCCGCCCACAGGTGGGCACAGGCCTCTGTTCCCAAGCGGAGAAGCAGAAAAAGAGGTTCCTTTCTCTGCTCCTTCACTGGTGACGCAGAGGAGCCACAGGATGGCTTCCCCTCTGAGGGACGAGGAGGAGGAGGAGGAGGAGATGGTGGTGTCGGAGGAGGAAGAAGAAGAGGAAGAAGAGGGCGACGAGGAGGAGGAGGAGGTGGAGGCGGCCGACGAGGACGATGAGGAGGACGACGACGAGGGAGTACTCGGGCGCGGGCCGGGCCACGACCGGGGCCGCGACCGCCACAGCCCCCCCGGCTGCCACCTCTTCCCGCCGCCGCCGCCGCCGCCGCCACCGCTGCCCCCGCCGCCGCCGCCCCCACCGCCAGGTAAGCGGCCGCCCCGACTCTTGCCCCCCCCAAGCCCGAGTGGGAGCCGCGGGCGCGCGAGGCCGGGCGGGGGCGAGGCACCCACCGCGCGGCCGAGCCGAGGCGAATCCGGGGCGCGAATCCGGGGCTCGGGCCCGTTGCCCCGCGGCGGTCCGGGCGGTCCGGGCGGGCGGCGGCTGCGGGGCCAGGCCTCCTCCCCTCCCCCGCCGCACCCCTCCCCCGCCGTCGCCGTCGCCGTCGCCGCCGCCGCCGCCGCCGCCGCCGCCCCGGCTGGAGAGCGCTGGGCGCGAGCTGCGCGCGCGGACCGGGCCACTCGGTCGCGGCTTTCGGGGGAGGAGGAGGAGGAGATTTTTTTTTTTTTACCCTCGGCGGGGAGGGGGTAGGCAGGAAACGGCCGAGGCGAAGCCAGGGCCCCCTCCCTGGCCAAGCGAAGGACCGCGGAGACCCTGGCGGCCGGACGGCGGCGTGGGGGAGGGGCGCGTGGGGGAGGGGCGGCCGCGCTAGCGCCCCTCGGGCTCAGGCCCCAGTGGGGTTGGACTTAGGGAGAGTGGGGTTTCCGTGTGTGGAGCAGACCGCGGCCCTGACCCCCTCCGCTCAGGACTTGAGCAGGCAGAGGGGTACCGTGTCCATCGGATCCCCCATCCACCCGCAGGGACTTCGGTGCCTGCCAAGTGAGGGGCATGCGGTGGCACGCGGGGGAGGGGTCGTGTGAATGTTTATGGGCGGCTGATGAGTAGGGGCAGGTGGTGGCCACACTCCACGCAGAATACTTCCTGGAATAAGACTGGAGCTTATCCCGCTCCCCGCAGCTTGTAACGGAGAGAACAGAGTCACTTAAGATTGGGGAGCGGAGAGGAGAGTGTCTGGGGAACAAGATGCCCCAGCTTCACCCCATCCATCTCGCCTCGACCCTAGGATCTTTTGTGTCAAGTGCGGGGGGGGGGGGGTTGTGGGGAGGGGCTTCCCCACCTCATGACCCCGTCTGCAGTCTGTGGTGGCCAGGCTGCCCAGCTGTGACTCTCACGTGCTGCCATTCACTGTCACTCTTGCTGAAACCACCCACATCCTGACCACGTTGGGGGGCGTGAACTGCCCACCCGGCTGTTCTGCAGCTTGACCATCACTCCGCACCCCTCTCCCGGGATGACAAGTCACCCGGCAGCACTTTCTGGGCAGCACTCTCCAGATCGCTGCGTGGCATCAGGCACCCAGCAGTGTCTCACTCAGACCACCCTCCTAATGGAGTGATTTCTAGTCTTCTTTGGGATAGGTGAGCATTTTGGTGTTTACACCCCCTTCTTTGGGAATGGAAGGGGACATCCACACCCCAAGGCCTCTGGTTGCCATGCGGCACAAATGCACCAAACTTCAAAACGGCTAACACCAGGTTCTTTGTAAAACTGTCTTATTGATCCGCGTGGCTTATGTGGCAAATGCTTCTGTCTAGTTGAGACAACCTTTGAGGGAGTGTGGGGTGCTTGTGGGTCAGGGAGAATATGTGTGTCTAATGGAAACTGGATACAGTCTCCCTGCCTCCTGGGCTTGTCTGAAAAAGGGGAAAGTTTTCAAAAAGTTATCCCAGAGAACCCACTGCTTTCGCGGGAGGAAGAATAAAGAATTATGGGGAGGGTGTTGGCTGCTGGGTTGCCTACAGCAGAGGGGCTAAAAAGAGGGAGAGAAAGGATATCAGGTTATGTTGGGGGCTTGGCCGGACTCACCTATTTGTATGGAACTTGGAATTTGGCATTTGGGTGTTTCTGATCCCGGATCTGGGTGAGAGAGAGAAGCATGAAGGAATCTAAGGTTGAGATGGGTCTTTGTGTCAATACTCCTTCCCCTTTCCCTCTTTGCTTTCTAAATACTTGAGAAGAAATGTCAAATGCTTTTAAAATTTTATGTTTGAAATGAGAACCCACCTCTCCTCTCCCCTAGGGCAATTTTATCTCCCTTTCAATCCTCCAAGTCAAACAAGTGACCCAGATACACCCCCTCAGATGACTTTGTGAGGTAAAACTTTGGGAAAATATTTTTAGTCCGCTCATTTCTGTCTACCTAAATGTGGGAAAAATAACCCTCCTCTAAGGAAATTTGTTCAGGCTAACCTCCCTCATCCTTTTCTAGAATATGAATTTGTACGTATTAGAGGTTTCTATTGTTTCCCATTCTGCTTTGATTCTCACCATTTTGTTTTACATTCTTACCCAAGACCAATTTTATCCCTTCCCCCTCTCTTCAGTCTCCTTACATTGTTAAACGTTTAAAATAATAGCACTTGTGTTGGTGGGGGAAGGGAGCAGGAAGCCAAAAACTCATTTCTTCTCCCTCCCCCTTCTGGCAAGTCTAGAGAAATAATATAACATAATATATAGATGTGATTCCTTGGGGGTGGGGGTGGGGAATGATTGTGGGTGGTGCGGAAAATTCTGGTAGTTTCTTTGCAAAAGGTCTGAAAATACAAACCCACCCCCTACATGCAGTACGCATGTGCAACAGACCTATTATGGTGGTTCGTTGTGGGGGAGGGAGGGGAATTTGAGAAAAAATAAATATATGTGTGAGAGATTGATGGTGAGATTAGAAGAAGAGAGGGGCGGGCAGGAGGCGAGGCTTCCGCCGAGACTCCTCCCGCTTTCTCTGGCTGCCAGGCTCCACCCTGCGCCTTGCGCCCTCCTCCCTCCCTGCCTTCCCCAGATCCGAGCTGGGGATGTGGGAGAGTCTGGGCTCCGGGCCAGCATTGAGTGGTTGCTGAGACCGAGGTTGGGACTTAGATTTGCTTTATTACCCTCCCTTGCCTTTCCTCGCCATTCTCCTTTTGCCTCTCCCGCCACTGACGTCTGCCCAAGTCCGGGAACCTCCTGCTGGGATGGGCAGTGGTGTGAATGGGCTTTTACCCTCAGCTGGTGGTGGCCGAGGCCATGTCCCTGATCCTTAGCCAATTGGCCTGCCCTTGCCACTGCCCCAGCAGCCTCTGTTTCCATGTTCTTGTTAACTGAAGTCCCTGAGGTCAGGCTGCTGGGGCATGGTGCCTTACTGACTTCCTACTGCAGTCCCTGCTCCATTTTTACACCCAGGCTTTGACAGGCACCCCAGTCCACACACACACACACACACACACACACACACACACACACACACACACACAGACAGTCTTAGAGTGTCTTCCTGCACAAGGGGACACAGGATGCTAGAGTTAGAAGAAAAGGTAGCACTGAAGGAAAGAGACACCATGATTCTGCGGGAATAGAAATTGAGGGAATAGAAATTGAGGCCTCCGGTGTTAATTGTGGCTAATCTTCTGTTGGCTATTGAGGGAGGAAGGATTGTGTGTCCTAGAGCTAGGGCCTGGGCCAAGCCCAGGCTTTCCCCTCCAGCAGTGCCTTTGCCTGTACAAAGACAGGTCTGGCTGGTTTGTCTAGTGCTTAAGCGGGGGAGGCAAACCACAGGAGTCTGTTTGGCATCCCTGTCTTCCCCTAAGTTGAGTAACTCTCCTACCCCTAAGCCTCCACAGACTGGCACAGGTCACTGTGAATGGGGTGGGAGGATATCAGGGAAGAACCAACCAGCCTGGGGCCCTCTGACAGAGACATATGGGGAGAAAGCCAGGGACCTGGCCCTGCTGATGCAGGTACAGGCCATCCTCTAGATTTGTGTGCCTGAGTGTGTATCTATGTGTGCATTTGAGAAGGCATATGCTGGGTGTGTCTGTCTGTGCCTCTGTCTTTGTTTGGGTCTCCCATACCATGCATATATGAATGGATCAGGATGTCTGGTATAATATATGTAGGCAAAGGGTGAAACCAAGGAACAAAAGGCATGGCTCCTAAGTTCTGGAAGAGAGCAGGGAAATGGAAATAGATTTGAAGGCAGATTTCAGGCTACTTGGGAAGAGGAAGAATGTTTAGTTAATTGTAGGGACTTTCTCCTGTAGGATTAGGGTGTGATGAAGGAGGCAAACACTATGATCCTGTGGACAAGAAGTGAAAATGACCAGCTGAGGATTTCTTTCCCTCCAGGACTGTGTTGGGGTGACAGAATGCCTGGTGATTATCCAAAGAAATGTAAATAGAGGCCTCCCTCTTGGCAAAAAGGATGTCAGGGCCCCAGGGTGTTAGTGTGAGAACCCAGGTGTCCACCTTTGGCTCTCCCTTCTCAGCATCTGGCTTATGGAGCTGCCAGCTTGTGTCTCCCCACTCCAAGTGCTGGGGTCAGGCCAGGCCAGCAGCTGGGCATGGCTTCCCCAGTTCCTGGGCAGGATGCCAGCTGGCGAAGTGATGGGGAAGGCAGGAGGAGCCCTGGCGGTGACTGAAAGGACCTGCCACAGTCAGAGCCTGTGGCCTAGAGCCTGGTCCCTTGTTAGTAGGAGGAGGGAGGGAAAGAGGAGTGGTTTGGCTGCACTTCCCTTCTGACCCCTGATCTCCCATTCAGAACCAGAGCATCCTAGAGTACTCGAAACACACTGTTTGCATCCAGGGAAGGGAGGCAAGGTTTAGAGGAGTTAATGCCCGAGTTCCTAGAGAGTGGGAATTAAGGGGGAAGTTGAGGGACCTCAGAGACTGGAAACCTAGAGGCTTAGGTTTTCTGGTGCTTTCTATTTCAAAGATAAAGATGACATTCAGCTGCTGCCTTCATCATTGGGTGTGAAGAAGAGAAAACGAGGTCCGAAGAAACAGAAGGAGAACAAGCCAGGAAAACCGCGAAAACGCAAGAAGCGTGTAAGTGTCAAGCATTCCTAGCTCTATGGCAAGGCCCAGGAGACCCATTCTCAGAGACTTGCCTCTTCTCTGGCCCTGATTACTGGGACAGGAGAGGTGTCCTGAAGCCAGGGATGCTTGACCCCCACCCTTCTCTCCCATCCACCACCACTGCTATTGGCCTGTATCCCAGGGATCTGGGACTCCAACCTCATTCACTATAATCTAGGGAAGGAGAGCACAGTTGTTGATGTCGCTTGCCTTAGCAGCAAAGAGAAGCAGCAAAAGCACAGGCTCTGGGGGAAGACCGCATGACTTCAGAGCCTAGAAATCCTTGTCTTCCTGGGCTGTTTATTTAGGTCTTTGTGCCTCAGTTTCTTCATCTGTAAAAAGTGGGTAAAAATAGATTAGTTACTATCTCATAGGATTGTTGTGAAGATTAGAAGAGATAGAACATGTTATGTTCTAAGAACAGTTTCTGGCACATGGTAAGGAAGAATAAATGTTATTTTTACTTCTTTTTCTTAGGACAGTGAGGAGGAATTTGGTTCTGAGCGAGATGAGTACCGGGAGAAGTCTGAGAGTGGGGGCAGTGAATATGGAACTGGACCGGGTCGGAAACGAAGACGGAAGCACCGAGAAAAAAAAGAAAAGAAAACAAAGCGGCGGAAAAAAGGAGAGGGAGATGGGGGGCAAAAGGTGAGTAGAGTTTGGGAGTAAGGGAGAAATCAGCATTAAAGACAGACATGAGGAGGGAGGGAAAACCTGAGAGGCTATGGTTTGTAAGGTATGGGGACTGGACTAGAGAGTGAAGCAAGAAGCAAGAAAGCCTAAGGAGGCTGGTGGGTAGGAAAGGAGGCATGTGTGGAAGCTCCAGAATAGGGGCTGGAGGAGCACCCAACTCACTGAAGCCCCCTCTCTTCCAGCAGGTGGAACAGAAGTCATCAGCAACTCTGCTTCTGACCTGGGGCCTGGAGGATGTGGAACATGTGTTCTCTGAGGAGGATTACCACACACTCACCAACTACAAAGCCTTTAGCCAGTTCATGAGGTGCGGTGGGACCAGGGAATCCTCACGGACATATATTTTTAACTTTAGGGAGACCTTGGACCCCTTGGAATCAAATGAAAGCTAAGAAACCGCTCTCCAGAGAAATTCACAGCACATTTACACAATATTCCACATGTAATTTCAGAGATTCCTAAGGACCCCAGGACCCCAGTTAAGAATCCTTCGCTGAGGGACATAGGGTGGAGGAGAGATTATGATTTTAGTGTTAGGTCAGAGAACTCTTGCAACTGAATAAAGTGAGGAAAGAATATAGTGAGTCCTCTCCTGCTCCAACAAATGCCATCTTCTCCTCCATGATTTCTCTCTAGGCTGGACCTGAGAGATACTGTCAGTGTTCCTGAACTTCCTTTACTCAATTACCGGTCCTCTGCCCCTTCCTTAGGCCCTGGTAATAATGGAGATTGCATTGCTGGCAGCAGGACCTGAGTTTCCATGGCTCATGAAGGAGGATGGAAAATAGTAAAGAATAGCTGAAGGCTGGGCTCAGTGCCTCAGCCTGTAATCCTAGCACTTTGGGAGGCCGAGGCGAGTGGATTGCCTGAGCCCGCCAGTTCGACACCCACCTGGGCAACTTAGTGAGACCTCGTCTCTACAATAAATCAAAAGTTAGTCGGGCGTGGTAGCGCGTGCCTGTAGTTCTGGCTACTTGGAAGGCTGAGGTGGTAGGATTGCCAGAGCTCAGCAGGTCGAGGCTGCAGTGACCGGAAGTGTACCACTGCACTCTAGTCTGGGTGACAGAGTAAGACTCCAACTCAAAAAAAAAAAATAGCTGAGATGCCTTTTGAGGAAAAGGCACTTTAACATATCAGTTGAATGCCCTGGTGTCAGCTGCTGAGGCTCAGGTCCTGATGTTATCTTGAGCAAGTCACTTAATGTCTTTAACCCTCAGTTTCCTCATTTGTAAAAATAGGAATAGTAGTAGATACATCATAGGACCAGGGAATCCACATGACCTGTGCTTTTTCTCTCCTCACCACTCCTGCTTAATTAAAGTCAAGGCCATAGAGGCAGAGTAAGAGCCCCCAAGTGCCGTGCGGGTGTGGATTTGGTGGGATAATGGGTAGGAAGCCCAGTACAGTTAGGGCCTGACCCCTAGAGACTGTTCAGTAACTGGTGACTGTGGTTGGTGATATGTTGCCTACCTCACTGTTAAATACAGTGCTTTTGTCACCCATATCCTCACAAAAGCTTAGCACCCCACCCCAGAGCAGAGCCAGTATGACCCATCTCTTTTAGACTCTATCCTATGGAAGCCCTTCTTTAGGGTTCATGGAACTTATTAGTAAAATAGAGAGGGTCATAGCAATTCATGATTATTATTGTGAAGATGAAATAAAGTATAATGATGTGAAAATGTTTCATGAACTGTAGTAGTATACAAAAGTAAAGCATTTTTATTGATGTTATTCTTTTTTTATTTTTATTTTTTTTGAGTTGGAATCTCAGACTGGAGTGCAGTGGCCGCTCCCGGCCACCGCAGCCTCAACCTGCTGGGCTCTGGCAATCCTTCCACCTCAGCCTTCCAAGTAGTTGGAACTACAGGGGCGCGCTACCATGCCCGGCTAATTTTTTGATTTATTGTAGAGATGAGGTCTCGCCAAGTTGCCCGGGCAGGTCTCGAACCCGCAGGCTCAGGCAATCCACTCACCTCAGCCTCCCAAAGCGCGGGATTACAGGTTGAGCCACCGAGCCCGGCTGATGTTATTCTTTTTTGTTTTATTCTTTACCTTTTGTGCTTTTAAGGTTTTTCTGTTTCTTTGTTTGTACTTTCTAAACCTGTTCTTTCTTCCCTTTTTATGAACTTCTTTGATTTATTTATTTTTAATTGGATGTTTTTCTTAATAGGACATATTCTCACCACCCAGGAATTGTAGCATGTACATAGTCTTAATTGAAGAAGGAAAATGGCAGTGTTCCCAGACCATCTATGAAGGGTCCGAGTTTTTTGCTTCTATATTTACAGGCCCTTAATTGCTAAGAAGAATCCTAAGATCCCAATGTCTAAGATGATGACCATCCTTGGGGCCAAGTGGAGAGAGTTCAGCGCCAACAACCCCTTCAAGGGGTCAGCAGCTGCTGTGGCGGCAGCAGCAGCGGCGGCGGCAGCAGCTGTAGCTGAGCAGGTGTCAGCTGCTGTCTCGTCAGCCACCCCCATAGCACCTTCCGGACCCCCTGCCCTTCCACCACCCCCTGCTGCTGATATCCAGCCCCCACCCATCCGAAGAGCCAAAACCAAAGAGGGCAAAGGTAGGTGACTCTCTTTTTCCAACAACCTTACAAACTGTATGTCTTCAAATTATAGCTTAAAACTCTTGCCTTTCCAGCCTGATTGCCAGAAGAAAGATGCTTTCCAGGAACTGGAAAGTGAAACCATATCCCTCAGAGGAGTCCAGAAGTTCGTGTGACCTCTGTTATTCCAGATGTGCCATGTGCCATGACCTGTGCTTTTTCTCCCCTCACCCCCACCCCCCCACTCCTCATTCAGGTCCAGGCCATAAGAGGCGGAGTAAGAGCCCCCGAGTGCCTGATGGACGCAAAAAGCTTCGGGGAAAGAAGATGGCACCACTCAAAATCAAATTAGGGTTGCTAGGTGGCAAGAGGAAGAAAGGAGGCTCGGTGAGTAACCCTTCCTTATCGGCTAAACACCTGAAGATCAGATACTGGGGTCTAGAGACAGGGGTCCATGAGGGAAGCTGGAGCAGAGAGCCAAAGGCCTGGGGAAGGGAGTGGAATCAAGTCCGTCTCACTGACGGCCACGGGGCTACGGGCAGTATGTTTTTCAGAGTGACGAGGGCCCTGAACCAGAGGCAGAGGAGTCAGACCTGGACAGTGGCAGTGTCCACAGTGCCTCAGGCCGGCCTGATGGCCCTGTCCGTGCCAAGAAACTAAAAAGAGGCCGGCCAGGAAGGAAGAAGAAGAAGGGTAAGGAGTTTTGGCTATGTGTGATCTACAGTCTGCCTTCTCTCATTCCTTTGTTATCTTTCTTATTTTCAATTTTTACTTCTCTACTCAACCCTTCTTCCTTTCTCTCTCTGTGTCTACCCCTCCCCGCTCCCCCTCTACCCACTTTCCCTCTGCCTCCACTGGGATATATGACAGTCCTGGGCTGTCCTGCAGTTGCCGGGGAGGAGGAGGTTGATGGCTACGAGACGGATCACCAGGATTACTGTGAGGTGTGCCAGCAGGGTGGGGAAATTATTCTGTGCGACACCTGCCCTCGTGCCTACCACCTCGTCTGCCTTGATCCTGAGCTTGACCGGGCTCCCGAGGGCAAATGGAGCTGCCCCCACTGTGTGAGTACCTGGTACCCAGCATCCAATATTCCTCAGGGACCCATTCATCTCTTTCCTCCTTGGTTTCAGTTATTCTCTTCCTACCCCCAGATGCCTGGGCTTCTCATAAACAGATTTCCAAGTGTCCAGGATCCTAGATTTTTCCTTTCTCTCATCTCTTTGTTCCCAGAATCAACATTTTTGGAAACTGGGGTGTCCTGTTCCTTAGTTCCCACCAGTCTTCTCTGTACTTCCAGGATTCAAGTGCCCTGTCTTTGCCTCTGTCTTCCAGTTTCACTCCTTAACTCCTTTCATCTGTTTCTGTGTGTCTTTGGCATCCTAGGAGAAGGAGGGGGTACAGTGGGAGGCCAAGGAAGAGGAGGAAGAATACGAGGAGGAGGGAGAAGAAGAAGGGGAGAAGGAGGAGGAGGACGATCACATGGAATACTGTCGTGTGTGCAAGGATGGCGGGGAGCTCCTGTGCTGTGACGCTTGCATCTCCTCCTACCACATTCATTGTCTAAACCCTCCCCTGCCTGACATCCCCAATGGTGAATGGCTGTGTCCCCGATGCACAGTGAGTGGAACCGTCTCCTCTTAGTGTTTACTGTCAGGCCCAGCCCCTCCTCATCACTGGGGTCCAAATGTTCAGCTTTTCCTTTCTCTGCTCTCCCCCACCCTTGTGGGACCCCTATCCTCCTACTCTAATCATGGGCTTTTTCTGCCTCTTTCTTTCCTCCTGCTTGTATATGTCCATCCCGAAGTGTCCCGTGCTGAAGGGTCGTGTGCAGAAGATCCTGCATTGGCGGTGGGGGGAGCCACCTGTGGCAGTGCCAGCCCCCCAACAGGCAGATGGAAATCCAGATGTCCCACCCCCGCGTCCTCTTCAAGGCAGATCAGAGCGAGAGTTCTTTGTCAAGTGGGTAGGACTGTCCTACTGGCACTGCTCCTGGGCCAAGGAGCTTCAGGTACTGGAGCCTCTCCTTTTCCTCTTCCCTCTGACATGATTCACTGCCATTCTCACTCTCTCTTACCCCTGTATTCTCTGAGCTTCCGTACACTTTGTTTTCCCTCATTTCAGGCCTTTGGCTCTCACATCCTGCCTACTTGCTTAGTTCCCATATGTGGTTCTCTTGGTCTGCAGTCATCTTTCAATCTTGTTAGCCTGCTTTCCTGAGATATAATAGCCTTTCTTAACTTTGTCTTTTTCCTTATCTATCTTTTTGCATGTTTTACCAGTATCCTCAATCTTAATAACCCCATTCCCTATCTCCTTTTGCTCATAACAGCCCCACCCAGGTCCTGTCCTCAGACTCTGTTCCAACTGTTTCATTTTATTTATTCTCCTATTTTGATTTTTACTCATTTGTCTCTCACTTAACCTCTTTCATAGCTCCCTTTCCCTATCCTTTTCCCTCTGCCAGCTTCTCCCCTATTCCTTGTTGTCCTCTGGATGTTGGGACTATCTCTTCCCCTTTCCTCTGTGTCCCGTCAGCTGGAAATTTTCCATTTGGTAATGTATCGAAACTACCAGCGGAAGAATGACATGGATGAGCCTCCACCCCTGGACTATGGCTCTGGTGAGGATGATGGAAAGAGTGACAAGCGCAAAGTGAAAGATCCACACTATGCTGAGATGGAGGAAAAGTACTATCGTTTTGGCATTAAGCCAGAGTGGATGACTGTCCACCGTATCATCAACCACAGGTGAATCCTTGGTCCATGGGAAGGCTGACCTGGGAAATGATACTATTACCACTATCTAGTGAAATGGATGGCCCCATTTTAGTATTTGTTGATTAATCAAATAACTGATCTAACCTTGATAACCCTTGCTGCAACTCCAGCCCTTCTGCCTTGTTTCCTCCAGGGGTACGGGAGAAACCAGAAGGAAAGTTCAGCCCAGCATTGCCTCTTTTCTCCTTGCCTTCTCTGATCTCCAGTAGCATAAGCCATGGCGCATGAGTCTGGGGATGGGAGCATGAAGGCAAAACATGAGAAATACAATTCATCCACACCAGTGTCATGAGTATTTCTCCATCATAGTACTTATTACTGCCTAACATTATGCTAATTTATTTAGTTAGTTATTTCAATACTACCTTTCTCAGTAGAATATGAACTCTGTGAGGAAAATACTGACTGGCTGAACAAATGATGTTGGAGGGATTTCCAGGAATGTTTTGTGATAGTTGATGTTAGGATACCATCCTGAAAAGGTTAGCATAGTATTTCAACCATTTTAAACTCACTTCAAGGAGCCCACCATTGAGCGTTAGGTGACAAATTCTGTGTATTTGCTGATAATTGTGTTTATCGGGCCTTCTTCCTATTTGTGATTCATGTTATTTTTCTCCTGCTCCTCTTGGCCCCTTGTCCCACAGTGTGGATAAAAAGGGGAATTACCACTATCTAGTGAAATGGAGGGACTTGCCATATGACCAGTCCACATGGGAGGAAGATGAAATGAACATCCCTGAATATGAAGACCATAAGCAAAGCTACTGGAGACACCGGTGAGGGAGCCAGTTGTGGATTAGAGGGAGTCCGAGGATGGAGGCATGAAAGCTGAATCTCTAGCATAAAATGAGGATGTAGTAGGGACAGATTCAGTCTAGAGTTTAGGGGACTGGAAGCTGGGGCTGGGTTATTTGGGGTGGGATTGGCAAAGAGGGCAGTGTAAGGAACAGAAGTAATATCTGACCTGAGAATGGTGAGAGGGTGCTCAGGAGCTGGGAAGGTTGGCTCTTGAGATGAAATCCAAGGGATGAGGGTACAGAGCCAGGAAGAAAGGAAATGTGAGAAAATTTAGGTTATGGACAGGTAGGTCAGGAATGGGTTCAGAAAAGAAAGGGGGGAGTCCCAAGGACCAGGCCTCTCTCAGACCTACTCTTTTCCCAGAGAACTCATTATGGGGGAGGATCCCGCCCAACCCCGCAAGTATAAGAAGAAGAAGAAGGAGCTACAGGGTGATGGGCCTCCCAGTTCTCCTACTAATGATGTGAGTCCTTTTAGTTGGCTGTTCTTCTGTTTCTGGAGCCATGGTGATTAAGATTTCTCAAGGGCTATAGACAGAACTTCCTAGCGTTTCAGCAATCTTTTTGACTAATAGCTCTTCCCTCTGCATTCAGCCTTGCTCCAAGAGAAGCAAAGAATTTTGGCATAAAAATGAGAGAGCCCCTAGAGATAGCCCACTTGGGGCTCTCTCACCAGCTAGCCCTCCCCCATGGTGCTGCTGGGCATTGTTTTATGGAATGAGTAGGAGGGACTGAAGACTAGAACTTTCATAAACTCAGGCCATAGTACAGGGAATTGTAATCCAAATTGATATCAGTGCCAGGGAGGAAGAGACCAAGACCAGAGGAGCCACTGACTATTCCCTTGAGCTTTCTTACTTCTTGACTTTACAGCCGACAGTGAAATATGAGACTCAGCCACGGTTCATCACAGCAACTGGAGGCACACTGCACATGTATCAACTGGAAGGACTGAATTGGCTACGTTTCTCATGGGCCCAGGGCACTGACACCATTCTGGCTGATGAGATGGGGCTGGGCAAGACCATACAAACCATCGTCTTCCTCTACTCACTCTATAAGGAGGTGCTGAATTCTAGGCCTCTGAGGGAGATAGCTAGGCTGAGGCCTAGCCTGGACTGAGGAAGAAGGGAGAGGGGAGGATGAAGAGGTGTAGCAGGCAGAGGACTGGGCTATACAACCTTGAATCTGGACTAATGGGCCCCCATCCTTGATCCCCAGGGCCACACGAAAGGTCCCTTCCTGGTGAGTGCCCCACTCTCTACCATCATTAACTGGGAGCGGGAGTTCCAGATGTGGGCACCCAAGTTCTATGTGGTGACATACACGGGTGACAAGGACAGTCGGGCTATCATTCGTGAAAATGAGTTTTCTTTTGAGGACAATGCCATCAAAGGTGGCAAGAAAGCTTTTAAGATGAAGGTAAGTCCCCTACCTCATTTCATCTAAGACCTTCACATCTGTTATTTATTTGCCCCAGGGAGGAATTTAGTTCCTATATTCCCCTTTCTCCTCACCTTTCTCCCTCTTCCTCCACCTGTCCTCGCACCTCTGCACTCCTGTCCTAAAGATACAGCAGGTATTCCCAGGGGTATACATGGATCTGTCAGTATGCAATCAGGACAGAGCATCTGGCTGGAGGCATAGGTGTATGGGTATTAGGTGGCAGCTGACTGGGCAATGGTTGTGTTGGCAGAGAGAGGCACAGGTGAAGTTCCATGTTCTCCTGACATCGTATGAGTTGATCACTATTGATCAAGCAGCACTTGGCTCCATTCGCTGGGCCTGTCTCGTGGTGGATGAGGCCCATCGACTCAAGAACAACCAGTCCAAGGTGAGTGAGATTCCTAGACCTGAGAAACCTGAGGCTGCAGACTCCCACTTGCTTTGATCCTTTAAAAAAAAAACAAAAAACCGCCACCAAAAAAAACAATCCTAGGGATTTTCTGCAATTGGGGAGGCAGGGGTACTGGAAACCTGGGGAGAAGTCCAGGTTGGAAGAGGGAGAGGACTAGGAGATTTAGGGCCTCTGATCCAGAGGGAAATGGGAGCTGGAGGCAGAGAAGGACTGATGCTGTGGGCCAACCACTGATAAGCCTTTTCTCCATTTCCTTGCCTCATCTAGTTTTTCAGGGTCCTCAATGGCTACAAGATAGATCATAAGTTGCTGCTGACAGGGACTCCATTGCAGAATAATCTGGAAGAACTCTTTCATTTGCTGAACTTCCTCACTCCAGAGAGGTTTAAGTAAGTGGTTCACTAAGGGTAGTCTGCAGAGATGAGCGATGTGGCAGAGATGAGAGATGTGGCTGGTGGAGGATTAATCTGAGGTGGGCAATAGAGCCTGAGATCGGGGCAAAGAACTTGACAACCTATCAGTTTTCTTCTTTCCTTCTCTTAGCAACTTGGAGGGCTTCCTGGAGGAGTTTGCTGACATATCCAAAGAAGACCAGATTAAGAAACTGCATGATTTGCTGGGGCCACACATGCTGCGGAGGCTCAAGGCTGATGTCTTTAAGAACATGCCGGCTAAGACAGAGCTCATCGTTCGAGTGGAGCTGAGCCCCATGCAGAAGTGAGATGCAAGGCGGGCTGCCTGGAGTAGGGGTTGGGGAGTTGGTAGCAGCTTTCCAAGTGCAATATCATAATTGCTTCCTTTATTGTGTCTCTTTTACTCCCCTTCCCTGGCCTTTAGGAAATACTACAAATACATCCTGACTCGAAATTTTGAGGCCTTGAATTCCCGAGGCGGTGGGAACCAAGTGTCACTGCTCAACATCATGATGGATCTTAAGAAGTGCTGCAACCATCCATACCTCTTTCCTGTGGCTGCTATGGTAGATACAAAGAGCAACAAACTGTTCAGATGCTCTGAAAACTTGGGCAGGGGGATAGGGAGTTGGGTGTTGAGCCACAGGTGTGGAGCAGGGCTGGGAGACCAGGGACTGGATCCCTGAGAGGAGCAGGAATTGAGAAGACCTGAAAGCTGGATTTGAGCTTCTGGTAAGAATATGGGGGCATGTTTCCTGATGCTTTCCTTCTCCTTTCTCCTCCCTTCTTTTCAGGAGTCCCCAAAACTCCCCAGTGGGGCTTATGAGGGTGGGGCACTTATTAAGTCATCTGGGAAGCTCATGCTGCTACAGAAGATGTTGCGGAAGCTGAAGGAGCAAGGACACAGAGTGCTCATCTTCTCGCAGGTGACCCATCCCCATAGCTCGCTCTCTATATCTGTTTTCTTTTCCCGCTCCTCACCTTCCAAACTTTAATTCCTTATCTCCTTCCTGTGTCTGCTCTGGGATGACAGATTAGGAGATTCCTCCCATAAGAACTTCTGGTATAGCTAGTTTATTCTTAGCCTCTGTTATGCATTGATTGATTGATTGAGTGGGAGTCTCACTCTGTTGCCCAGGCTGGAATGCAGTGGCACACTCATGGCTACCGCAGCCTCAACCTGCTGGGCTCCGGTGATCCTTCCACCTCAGCCTTCCAAGTAGCTGTAACTACAGGTGTGTGCCACCACACCCTGCTAATTTTTTTACTTGTTGTAGAGACAAGGTCTTGCCAAGTTGTCCGGCTGGTCTTGAACCCCTGGGTTCAAGCTATCCTTTTGCCTCTGCCTCCCAAAATGTTGGGATCACTGGTGTGAGCCACTGTGTCTGGCTTTTTTTTTTTTTAGTCAGGGTCTCTCACTCTGTAACCCAGGCTGGAGTGCAGTGACATGATCATGGCTCACTGCAGCCTTGACCTCCTGGGCTTAGGCAGTCCTCCTCAGCCTCTCAAGTAGCTGGGGCTAAAGTTGTGTGCCACCACGCCCCAGCTAATTTTTTTTTTTTAATTTTGTAGATATATTGCCTAATCTGATCTCAAACTCCTGAGCTCAAGCAATCCTCTCACCTCCCAAAGTGCTAGGATTAAGGCATGAGCCACCATGCCCAGCCTTGGTCTCTGTTCTTAAGGCTCTTGGAAGTTGTATTCTACCTTTAGCTCCTTTTTTTTTTTTAATTGTAGTCTCACTCTTGTCACCCAGACTGGAGTGCAGTGGCACACTCATGACCACCACAGCCTTGACCTGCTGGGCTTAGGCAATCCTTCCGCCTCAGCCTTCCAAGTAGCTGGAACTACAGATGCATGCCACCACTCCCGGCTAGTTTTTGTGATTTATTGTAGAGATGAGGTTTCATCAAGTTACCCAGGCTGGTCTCGAACCCCAGGCTCAGGCTGTCCTCTCACCTTGGCCTCCCAAAGTGCTGGGATTATAGGCTGAGCCACTGCGCCTGGCCTCTAGCTCCTTTTAACCTGAATGGGGGAAAGATGAGAGTGAGCCATCTGCCTTCTTAGGAACTGGAACTATTTCTTAACCTTATTGGCAGGTGAGGGTGAGAGGCACAGACCTTTTGGAAACCCAATAAAAGATAATGGGCCTACTTTTCAGAAAACTGCACATACAATTATACAGTTTTGTATAGATTTTCAGGGAGTTACTTTTCATGGGTCTCAGAGAAGAACCTCTGCCTTAGGAGAAATTATCTTAAATTAAGAGAAAAATGCGAAATAATGAGGATCTAGGAGTGAGGGGCAGTGGGAAATAGAAGGAGAGCTTAATGCAGGGCAGGGATTGGGGTTGAGTTAGAGTAAAGGGATAGTTAGAATAGACGGGCCATCTCATCGCTTCATTATTCCAGACTCTGTCCTTTTCTCTTGCTCTAGATGACCAAAATGTTAGACTTGTTAGAGGACTTCTTAGACTACGAAGGCTACAAGTATGAGCGCATTGATGGTGGCATCACCGGCGCCTTGAGGCAGGAGGCCATTGATCGGTTCAATGGTGAGGAGGAGATGCCTTGGACCCTGATGGGTGTGGGAGGCCCAAGAAACCTGTGCTAGGTCCCTGGGATGGGAGAGGGACTTGTTTGAGGGATGGATATCAGACACCGAGGCTTTGTGTCAGGGGGTGTGGTTGTTTGTTGTCAGGGAATATCTTCTACCCAGAACTACTGGGTAGAAGAAAAACCTGACCTCCTAACTCTCACTTTCTAGCTCCTGGGGCCCAACAATTCTGCTTCCTCTTGTCCACCCGAGCTGGGGGTCTGGGCATCAATCTGGCTACTGCTGACACTGTCATTATCTTCGATTCTGACTGGAACCCCCATAATGACATCCAGGTGGGAACTGTATCCGGGAGTCCCCCTGCACCATTTAGCAAGGATATATGGGTTCACAGAGGAGGGTGTCGTGCTCTGGGGCCAGAAATAAACCTCTCCCCAGAGGGAAAAAGACCTTTTCTCACCAGCTTCCTTTCCTGAGCATGTAGGCATCTTCTCCCCTGCAACTCCCTTGGTCACCCCTACTTTCTTCTGCCCCTGCAGGCCTTCAGCAGGGCTCATCGGATTGGCCAGGCCAACAAGGTGATGATTTACCGGTTTGTGACTCGCGCATCAGTGGAAGAGCGAATCACACAAGTGGCCAAGAGAAAGATGATGCTGACACACCTGGTGGTGCGGCCTGGGCTGGGCTCCAAGGCAGGCTCCATGTCTAAGCAGGAGCTTGATGACATCCTCAAATTTGGCACTGAGGAGCTATTCAAGGATGAAAATGAGGGTGAGAACCTTCTCTGCAGCTCCCTGAAAGCAGGCCTTTGGTCTCTTTTCTCAGGCTCCTGAAAAAACAAAACAAAACAAAAAACCTCTTCTCTGAAGCCTTTGAAGAAAGAAGAGGCTTCTTTTCAGTAGTCCTTGGAGGAAGATGGACTTCTTTCCTTACCTGTGGGGTTAAAACAAAAAAAACACCTCAACATTGGCTCCTAAGGAAAGAGTCTTCTCCGGAGCTCCCCTAAAAAGGAAGCAGAGTAGAGACTTCCCTCCAGCCTTTCTAAAGTTGGAACCCAAAGTTCCTCCTGCCTGAAGTTGGAACCCAGATTTCCCTTTTGTTCTTCATCTCACCAGGAGAGAACAAGGAGGAGGACAGCAGTGTGATTCACTATGACAATGAGGCCATCGCTCGACTGTTGGACCGGAACCAGGATGCAACTGAGGACACTGATGTGCAGAACATGAATGAGTATCTCAGCTCCTTCAAGGTGGCACAGTATGTCGTGCGGGAAGAAGACAAGGTGAGAGGCTTTGGAGCCAGACACTGTCTATCCCAGGCCATTCCTAAGGGCAGTATGCTTTATTGAGACTTGAACTAGGAGCGTCCCCTTTTGCTTTTATTTTTTATTTGTTGTCTTACCATATTACCCAACAAAGAGCAATAGTGGACCTCAAATAGCTTCTCAGTTTGATAGGTGAGACTGGACTTTGGAGAGAGACTTAGGCACAGGAAGTACTGGTAAACACGGAAGGTTACATTCTGAGTCAGTGCAGGAGAAACGAAGAGGGATTAGAGGAGAGATTTAGAAAAGAGCAAGAACAAAGAAGAAGCATATTGCAGGTAAGAGATGATATGGAAAATGTGCAGTGTCCTCTCAATTTATGCAATATTGAGAAGATCTAGGAGCAGTGAGACTGGATTGGGCTGAGACAGGAGAGCAGGGATTTTGTTGCAGCAGAAGGACTGGAGTAGACAGAGGCTGTCAGCATTCATTCTGCTGCCCTTCAGATTGAGGAAATTGAGCGAGAGATCATCAAGCAGGAAGAGAATGTGGATCCTGACTACTGGGAGAAGCTGCTGAGGCATCATTATGAGCAACAGCAGGAAGACCTAGCCCGGAATCTAGGCAAGGGCAAGCGGGTTCGCAAGCAAGTTAACTACAATGATGCCGCTCAAGAGGACCAAGGTGAGAACTACCCCAGATCCAAGATGCAGGAAATGAAAAGGGAAGAAGTGATGAGTAGGGGCTTGGAGGCTAGGGCTACTTGGAGGGAAAGAGAGAGGCTCAGAGGTCAGAGCCTTCCCGTGCTAAAAGGGAAAGAGATCGGGTAGCACATTAGGAACTACCTGGAGGCCAGGGGGGTTGCAGGTAATGTAAGCTATCTGGTAGATGCAGAGGGGTCCTGTGGACACCCAGGGGTCATTGCTTAAATTAAGTCCAGCAGGAGTCAGGGTGGGAGAACAGGAGGTGCCCAGGGACTAAAGGTGGGTGATAACTGGAGATGGTTCAGGATATATGGCTCCAAAGTCAGACTGTGGGTAGTGATCCAACATCTCCAGAAGGGCCAAGGCCAGAGCAGAGTTAGACAAGTCTCCAGGGAAGGAATCTAGGCAGAAAAGGCCCTAGCATGGGCTTATCCCAGGAGTCCTCACCGACTACTGAGCCCTCTCTACCTTCACAGACAACCAGTCAGAATACTCAGTGGGATCAGAGGAGGAGGATGAAGACTTTGATGAACGTCCTGAAGGTGGCATCTGTTTTCTTGACACTACCTCTGCTCTTCCCATTTCACTTCCCAGATTCCTTTAAGCCCTTTGTCCTTATACAAATAAAAAAAATTTTAATGAAAAAACTAAAGACCACAGATAAGTAGAAAGGAAGAAATGTTCATAATCTTTTCACTGTTAAAATTTGGAGTGGATAGCTGAGGCAGAAGGATTGCTTGAGCCTAGGAGTTCAAGACCAGCTTAGGCAACATAGTGAGGCCTCGTCTCAACAAAACAATAAAAAATTAACTGGGCATAGTGGCATGTGCCTGTAGTCCCAGCTACTCAGGAGAATGAGGTAGGAGGATCACCTGAGTCCAGGAGTTTGAGGCTGTGGTGAGCCATAATCATGCCACCACACTCCAATGTGCGTGAGCGTGTAAGACCCTGACTATAAAAAAAGAAAAAAAAATTTACATTCCCACTGGTAATCTTGCCCGTGTCAAATATTTGTTGTTAATTTTTAATTATGACTTGATTCTCTTAGACTCACTGGGTTAGTAGTTCTGAAAACGCTTAGAAGAGAATTAGAAGCACCTCACACATGACAGGGGCCATTCCTGTGTTCTGTATCTGGTGGGAATAAGGTGCTGAGGAAGATGAGGCTTAGAGGAAATTGTGTATCAACTAACTGGTGTCAACTGCATCCTCAGGGCGTCGACAGTCAAAGAGGCAGCTCCGGAATGAGAAGGATAAGCCACTGCCTCCACTGCTAGCCCGAGTTGGGGGTAACATTGAGGTGAGAGTTGGGCCCAGACTTCCATGAGCTCTCTAAGGAGAGAAAGAGGGCTGAGGGGTTGGAAATTGGGGCCTGCGTCACTAAGCATAGGAAGGACAAGACCTGAGACCCCTGGGCATTGAACACCACCACCTCCTTGCCCCCACCCTCAGGTGTTGGGATTCAACACCCGTCAGCGGAAGGCTTTCCTCAATGCTGTGATGCGCTGGGGGATGCCGCCACAGGATGCCTTCACCACACAGTGGCTGGTGCGGGACCTGAGGGGCAAGACTGAGAAGGAGTTTAAGTGAGTGAGGGTGATACGGGGCTGAGTTGGACACAAGGGTAAGCGCCTTGGGTGTTTCTTCTTCTTGGCCACCATATGATGTGACCTTACTCAACTGACCATCACCCTCCGTGCCATCCAACATTTCCTGGCTCAGTTTCCTGGGGTGTGGGTTCAGTCTACTCCACCTCCCCTCAGCTGAGCCTAGAACAGAGGGACCAGGCATCCCAATGTGGGAGAGGCGTTTAAGTAAGGAGCCTCTCTGGGCTGTCCTAGCCTCACATTTAATTGGCCACAATAACCTGGCAGGAAGAGCTGGTGGAAAGGATGAAGAACTGACTGATGGGGCCCAGGAATGAAGTACTGAGGCTTAGGAAATGGGGAGGGACTGGTGGGCAGTTAGGATTTGGAGGGCTGGTAATAGTAAGATGAGAGGCCCAAGGGAAGAGCCCTGGAGCTTCTAGGGGATTTGGGATTCAGTAATCCTTGTGACTTCTTCACTGCCCTATAACCTTTCTAACGTTCACCTAACTCTCCTCCCACCCCATGCTCCTTAGGGCCTATGTGTCCTTGTTCATGCGCCATCTGTGTGAGCCTGGGGCAGATGGCTCTGAAACCTTTGCTGATGGGGTCCCTCGGGAGGGGCTGAGTCGCCAGCAGGTGTTGACCCGCATTGGAGTCATGTCTCTCGTCAAAAAGAAGGTATTGATCTTCTTCTTCCTCGTACCCAGAGAATCAAGCTGGCCACTTAGGCTCTGTCCTTCATCTGCTTTCTGTCCCTGAGTTCTGGACTCTTGCTGGTGTGAGACAGAGGGGACTGGAGCTTCCTATGTGTCCACTGCCTACAGCTGACCCCTGTCTCAACCACCCTATCCTGCCCCAGGTACAGGAGTTTGAGCACATCAATGGGCGCTGGTCAATGCCAGAACTGATGCCTGACCCCAGTGCTGACTCTAAGCGCTCTTCCAGAGCCTCCTCACCTACCAAAACATCTCCCACCACCCCTGAGGCTTCTGCTACCAACAGTCCCTGCACCTCTAAACCTGGTAATCAGGAGCTGGGATGGTGGGAGAGACAGGGGTTAGGAGTCAGGGTGGCAGAACCTCTGCCTTCCTCACTCTACCTTCCCCTGCAGCTACTCCAGCTCCAAGTGAGAAAGGAGAGAACATAAGGACACCTCTTGAGAAGGAGGAAGCTGAAAATCAAGAAGAGAAGCCAGATAAGAATAGCAAAACTGGGGAGAAAATGGAAACAGAGGTATGTGTCTGCCTGACTTCCCCTAAGGAAAGGGGAGTTGGGGGGTCTTGGAAGCCAGGTACCTGGGAGCCCTCTGGCTGATTCTGTGTCCATTGTCCTCTTCCAGGCTGATGCCCCCAGCCCAGTCCCATCACTTGGGGAGCGGCTGGAGCCAAGAAAGATTCCTCTAGAGGATGAGGTTCCAGGGGCACCTGGAGAGATGGAACCTGAACCTGGGTACCGAGGGGACAGAGAGAAGTCAGGTGGGTGCATGGCCTTAGATGTGATGGGAGATTAGAATTTGGGGATTCCCTCTTCTGGGATCTGGGGATGAGGGTGACATCCTCCCTTCCTATCCCCTGCCCCCTCCCACAGCCACAGAGTCGACGCCAGGAGAAAGGGGGGAGGAGAAGCCGTTGGATGGACAGGAACACAGGGAGAGGCCGGAGGGGGAAGCAGGGGATTTGGGCAAGAGAGGTAATGGGTGGAAGGATCGGACATCTGGGTCTAAGGGCATCAGGGGCGGTGGAGTCTGGGGGACCGAATGCTTGGGCCTTGGGTGGGTAGCTGTCCAAAAGGCCAGTACAGTACAGGTAGTAGTCTTGGGACCTGGGAAGAGACTGTCGTGAGGTGTAAACTTTGCCCTGTCTGTCCTAGCAGAAGATGTAAAAAGTGACCGGGAGCTTCGACCAGGGCCTCCTCGAGATGAGCCCCGATCCAATGGGCGACGTGAGGAGAAGACGGAGAAGCCCCGGTTCATGTTCAATATTGCAGATGGTGGTTTCACAGGTGATAGAGATTCTCACTGCTTTCTGCTTCTCACTGGGATTTGCTTATCCTCATGGGGTTTCTCATTTTGCTTGAGGCTTCCTACTACCATTAATTTCAAGTAACTTCTAATGAAGTGGTGCATGTTGACTCTGATCCTTGTTCTCAGTCTTTCTTAAGTGTCCCTTCTAACTCCAAAGCTGCCTCTAATCCCACCTTTATTTTTAATCTTAACTTGAATTTTGTTAGTAGCTCATTTTAATCCTAACCCCTAACCTAACCTTTACCCATTCCTTTTTTTTTTTTTTTAAGTCGGAGTCTCACTCTGTTGTCCAGGCTGAAGTGCAGTGGCACACTTACGGCCACCACAGCCTCCACCTGCTGAACTCAGGTGATCCTTCCGCCTCAGCCTTCCAAGTTAGCTGGAACCACAGGCATGCACCACCACACCCAGCTAATTTTTTTTTATTTATTGTAGAGACGAGGTCCCACCAAGTTAGCCAGACTGGTCCTGAACCCTTGGGCTCAGGCAATTCTCTCACCTCTGCCTCCCAATGTGCTGGGATTACAGGTGTGAGCCACCATGTCCGGCTCCACCCATTCCTTTTGAGGAGCCCTTAGTACTCTTTCATTATTCCATTTCTCCATCTCTACCCATCTGTTGGGCTGGATGTAGTTCGCCAACCCCTAATGCCTCTTCTTCTGTCTCTGCCCTCTTTTCAGAGCTTCACACACTGTGGCAGAATGAGGAACGGGCAGCTATTTCCTCGGGGAAACTCAATGAGATTTGGCACCGAAGGCATGACTATTGGCTTCTGGCTGGGATTGTCCTGTATCCTTTGATACAAATGCAAGAAGGAAAAGATTCTCTCAACCTGGAGAGAGGGGAACTACAGAGAAGATGAGTTCATACCGAGGGAAGGGGGCCTGTGCCATACTTCAGGGAGATCAGACCAAAAGGAAGAAGTATTCCCAGCCAAGCTTATCCTTGTTAAATTCCTTGATGGTCCCCTTTCCTTCCTTGGCAGCCATGGCTATGCACGGTGGCAGGACATTCAGAATGATGCTCAATTTGCCATTATCAACGAACCATTTAAAACTGAAGCCAATAAGGGAAACTTTCTGGAGATGAAAAATAAGTTCCTAGCCCGGAGGTTCAAGGTGGGAATGAGGGAGGAAAGGAATGGGGTTTGGGTCCAAAGTGAGACCAGTTCTGGTTGGAGCCTAGGGTAGGTTATCACCTTGAGGGTTGAGGCAGTGCTTGAGGCCAAGACCAAAGTGCAACCTTATGTTTGGGACTCTGGTCTGAGTTAGGGTTGGTGCTGGGGTTGCAGTTGGTGTCAAGCTGGAGTGGGCAATGCCAGCTGTGAGGCCAGGGTGGGTCTCTGGTGCTGTGTGTCTGGTCCCCCTTCGCTCACTCACTCACTGCTGGCAGAGCCCTGCATTCAACCCCAACCTCATGCCCTCAGCTCCTGGAGCAGGCGCTGGTGATTGAGGAGCAGCTGCGGCGGGCAGCCTACCTGAACCTGTCACAGGAGCCGGCGCACCCCGCCATGGCCCTCCACGCCCGCTTCGCCGAGGCCGAGTGCCTGGCCGAGAGCCACCAGCACCTCTCCAAGGAGTCGCTGGCGGGGAACAAGCCGGCCAACGCCGTCCTGCACAAGGGTAAGGGCCGCGGCGGCCCCGCGCGGGGGAGGGCCCACAACGCTGCGTAAGTCTTCACCCCGCACCCCTCAAAATCTTCCCACCCCTTTGACCCCTTTACCCGCTGAACCATCCCCCTCTGACCTCTAACCCTACCCCTGACCCATCTGGCACCCCCTTGGTTTTTAGCCTCTAGGACCTATGCAAGCCAATCCTCATCCATGACTGATAGTATTCACATTAGTGCCCAATAAAGGGACCTCCCCCAGACTCCATGTCCCCTTCACATAGTGGGGCCTCTTCATTGGCAGTGGAACCGCATGCCCACCACACTGCTAACATCATCCAGTTCAGGGCTTTGGCCTGTGTATACACCACAAAAATCCTTGGCTCTGATCCCACAAGTTACATTCCCTTACATCTCATTCACTCCCATACGACAAACTACCACCCCACTAACCCTCTGACCCTACCTACCCCATAAAACTTCCTTTTGACCTTCGACCCTTCCTCCTACCCTCTCTTACCTTGATAATGATAGATTAAAGCCCTCTAACCATCTAATCCTACCTGATGTAGTGATTGACTCCTGGCCCTTTGACCTCTGTTCTAATTCCTTGAATCTGTGATACTGACCTTCTAACCTTCCTCTCCCCTTAAGTATTAAAACCTTGATTGCTTAAAGCTTGACACCACTTACCACCTCCCACGCCTCCTGACTATTTCCTCCCCAACATCCCCAACCCCAAACCTCACTCTTCCAGTATGGGATGTTCTGACAACTCCCCGCCCCCATGTCTTCCAATGTCCTCCCCTGTCTCCCTTTTCTCCATGTTCCCTTTTCCTTTCTTCTTTCTCTGTCCATTCTCTGTGGCTGTCTGGTCTCTCTGTCTCTTTTCCTGATCCTTTCTCTTTTCCCTTGAGTTGCTTTCTTTTTCTACTTCTGTCACTTTCATGGTCTCTGGTTCTTTGACATCTGTGTCTTCCTTTTTCTTTTTCTGCCTGTATCTGTCCCTCTGACTCTCCTCTTTTCCTGGCTCCATCTCTCTCTTTCCCTGTCTTTCTCTTGCCCTTCTTTCTCCGTGGCCCGGGCCCCAGTTCTGAACCAGCTGGAGGAGTTGCTGAGCGACATGAAGGCGGATGTGACCCGCCTGCCAGCCACGCTGTCCCGAATACCCCCCATCGCAGCTCGCCTTCAGATGTCCGAGCGCAGCATCCTCAGCCGGCTGGCCAGCAAGGGCACGGAGCCTCACCCCACACCGGTAACCCTCTTTCCCCCTAACTCCAGTTTTCCCTGTTGGTGCTCCTCCTGCACACATGTAAACACTTGCATCATAATCCTATACGATATGGAAAAACAACTTGCTAGAACACAGTCATCACCCTTGAGTGAGTCTCCCTGCCTGTATATTATACCCTTAGTAGTTCTGGAGTGTGGCTTAGAATGTCTCCCCTACAGCTTCTTTCCTCTCATGGACTATGGACTAACTAACCTCAGCTTGCTCTCTATTCCAGGCCTTCCCCCCGGGTCCCTACGCTACACCTCCGGGGTACGGGGCGGCCTTCAGCGCCGCACCCGTAGGGGCCCTGGCCGCCGCAGGCGCCAATTACAGCCAGATGCCTGCAGGGTCCTTCATCACAGGTCAGCTGGTGGTTTCCTACTCCCTGCTTCTCCCATTCTTCCTTCGGCAAGCTTTATTCCTGCTCAGCTGCTCTTTAACCATTCTAGTTCATTTCATTTCCTTGGTCACATCCAGTATTTTGTGGAATAGAGTCGTCCTAGGCTTTGTTCTTCCCATCCCTTAATCCCTCTTCTGTGAACCCTTTATCAAAAACCTCATCCAGGGTTTTAGTAGTTCTGTGGCTTGGTATCTTCTACCGGAGCCTCAGCCACCTGGGTTACTTCAAGGGAAAGTGAATATGAAATTAGAAGGGGTATAATGAGAGTTGGAACATGTGTTCATCATGTGGCACAAAGTGGAATCTCAGGAAAAAGGGATCACCTTGGTCTTCCCTACCTTACCTGGGACAATCAGAAGTGGCAGAAGGTGACCTAGAAGTGAGACTATACTATTGCCAGGAAGCGACATTTGGGAATGACATGGGGATTGACCTTTCCTTACCTCCTTCCCAAACAGCCGCCACCAACGGCCCTCCAGTGCTGGTGAAGAAGGAGAAAGAAATGGTGGGGGCGTTGGTGTCAGACGGGCTGGATCGGAAGGAGCCCCGAGCCGGGGAGGTGATCTGTATAGACGACTGACTGGATCCCAGGCCTGCCCTTCACCCAGGCCCCGTCCCCGAGGCCGACCCCAAGCTCAGGCTCTGGGGCCTGCTGCCAACCCTCCGCCTTCCCCGCCCCTTGGGCCACCACTGGGCTAGGAGCCCCTCTGCCCCTCTCTACAGCTCCTCTCTTCAAGAAGGGCCCTTTGTCCTTCTCTACTCCCATGCACCTTTTCCACCAAGTTTTGACGACTGTGCTGGTGAGAAAAGGTCTGGGTGGGAGATGGTTAGGAGGGTCTTCCAAGTACCTTTATCCTCCACTGCCAAATATACACAGCTTCCCAATAAATGGTTGTGGGGAGGAAAGAGGTGGAGCATCCCCAGTCTTTTTCCCTGCAGTATCAGCTCCATCTCCTGTAGGAATGGAGGATTAGCCTTGCCTGGCCTTTAGGAACTCTTGTGGGGAAAAGAGCATTGAAGAGAGGAGGGGGACTTTTAGAGAGGGACGAAAATGAGCCTTGGGAGGAAGGGAAGAGGAGGGGTGGCTGCATGTTACCTTCCCCTACCTCTCCCCAAATGGAGGGTGGAACAGTTACAAGGGAGGGAGTCAATTGCTGTTCAGCCTCAGAATAAAGGCACCGTTCACTGGCTCAGTTACCTCCTGTGTACCGGCATCTTGTGTTGGAAATCTCCCTGCTCCCTAGGAACCGAGGACCACTCCTTCCTCAAGCCAAAGAGGAGCTCCTCAGCCTGTTCTAGGAACCCAGGTAACCTAGAAGGGTAGGAGAGAATACAACAGGCCAGACATGGGGAAAGCCCTCATCTCTAGGGCTCAGGTTCCTGGAGGACTTCTACCCTCCCTCCTCGAGGCCTGGATGTAGACTAAATTTGAGTAGGTCAAGCAGGGGGCCTAGTCAAGGCCTTGGGACCTACCTTGCCTTTGGGACCAGAGCAAAATAGTGGAGGGCAGGCTAGGGAGACATGGGCACATCCCCCCTTCCCAGGAGGGGCCGGGGAGAGTGGCAGTTTGCATGGCGAACCCCCCACTTCCTCTTCGCTGCCCCTTCACTTTCTTGCTGCCCCTTTCCCAGTCTCTCTTCACACCCACTCCTGGTCTGTCCTGATCCCCTCTTCTGTATCAGGTTTATTGGTTGTACATATCAATTATACTTTCCTTTCTGTGTGCTCTGTTATTTTTTACTGGGGGCGGGGGTTCTTGTTGGGGGAAGGGGTAAGAAAGGTTGTTGCTTTCTGCCATTTCATATTATCCATCTTTTTCTTTTAAAAAAAATCTTGTGGGTTTTTTTTTCCTTTTCCTAATTTTTTATCTCTTGGATCATTTACTAAAACTGAGGCTCTACTCCCAACCCTAATCACATGATTAGCTCAGTGTAGAAATGCAGGGTGAGCCACAGGGGATGGTGAACAGCAGATACCTACGTGGTTTGGGTTGAGTGCAGAAAAAGCAGGACTTACTACAGAAGTGTAGTGCAAGGAGTGCCTAGCAAGATGCAGAATTGCCTTCTAACCATCCTTTTGATCATCCTTTCCACCTTCAAGTTGCTTAGTTCCCCTAAGAGTCAGTAGAGGTCACTACAGCTCTAAAGGTCTAGTTCCTGTATCAAACAGGCACACTTTTTTTTTTAAGAGGGTCAGATCTGCATAGCTTGCCAAAAGAGCTGAACTGCTAGACACTTCTTTGACATTTATTGTTCACTAACAGAGCCTCTCAGAGTAAGGCTATTATTTTTTTTAAAGAGATAAATTCAATAAATATTTATTGAATATATACTATACATTAACACTGCTGTTGGCCTTATAGATAAAACAGTCACAAGTCAGTCATTGCTCCCATAGAGCTTACACTCCAGTGGGGGACACCCACAAAACATGAAATATCGGAAAATAAAAGCAGTATAACTAAAACAAGGCATTATGTTAGGGTGGGGAAAAGGGTTCTACTAAGTTAAAGGCAGAAAAAGGCCTCTCAAAAGAGGGAGCATTTAAGCTGAGACTTAAGGACAAGGAAATGCCAAAATATGGTTACAAAAATTGAGGTTTATACCCCATAAATGTTTACAATTATGATTTGTGAAAAATAATGTTATAAAAAAGTTTGGAGACTCCTAAAAAATTGAAATTAATACTTAATAAGTTCACATTTTAGACTAAGAAAAATGTAACAAGATTTCTTCAACAGTAGAATGTTACTTTAGCACTTTTAATAAAATGGTATATCAGTTATACCAATTGTACTTTAAATATTCCACTCACAGATGGTTGATATCCTAGAAAGTCTAGGATCTAGACCAATGCTACTTAAATGTTTACATGTACAGGAATCACCTGAGATTGTTAAAATGCAGAGACCAATTGAGGAAGTCTGGAGTGGGATCCTGAGTGAGGATCCTAGAGTGAAATTCTGCACTTCCATCAACAGAGGATCAAAAGATATTTATAGGATTTTAAAACAGAATCCATGGCATAGAATAGGTGATGTACCAATGAGAAAGAAGTTTTAAATTGTATATTTTTTTCAGTAATGCCAGTGTAATAGCAAAAGTTTAAAATTTGGTGCCTTTACCAAATTACTCTCTTTCCTACTTTGATAGGCCCTAATTAGGTGCCTCTGGAATCTCTGATGCCTGCCCAGGCAGGTTGAAGGGAGATTCTGAAATGAAGCAAGGCTCCTAATCTTATAGGCAGGAAGGCATGTACATTTTTGGATCACAGAACTGGGAGTGGGGAGACAGCAGGCATGCCAGCACCCTTATATGCCAGAGAAGTGCGATTAACATGACGTGAAAATTAGCCTCTTCTCTCCCGTTCCATCTTTTTAAAAAACATTCAAACCATTGACAAAGAATTGCTAAAATGGGACCTGTTGCTCCCACACACCAGAACCACCTTGGACAAAAGCCAAAGTCACAGCTAAGAAAACAGTCTGTCTTCTTCCCACGATAACGTAGGCTTTGTTTATAGCATCCCTTGGCCACTCCATCCTGAAAAATGTAAGACTGGCACAGTCTGTAGATGGGGGCGAGTTTGTCTAGGAGCCTCCCAGCTCAGCATCAACACCTTCCAGGGCGTTCCCTCCTGCCCTTGGCTCATCTCTCATCAGTGCCAATCCTGGGATCTGAGAGGAGTAGTCTTGGACATCAGCTCCCTGCACTAAAGCACATCCCGAGGCTGCAGCTCCCACCTTCCGTCAGCAGTAGCCTCTGGATTCCTCGGTTACAGAGTGCAACGAGTCAAGTGGGCAATGTCCTTGATCTCGGGACAGTAGAGCACTGGAAGATTAAGAGAAAGGGTTAGTGGCAGTCGGGGCATGCAACCGAACAGCGGCGTTCCGCGGCGCGCTCTCCCACCATCCACCCTAGGCGGCCCCTCACCGTGGCTAGGGAGCGGACGCCGCCAGCGGCGCGCCGGCGCCAGGACCCTGTCCCAGAGCCGCCGGAGCACACGCCACCCCGCACTTCTAGGCTCCGCCCCCTTCTCGCTCTCCCCTTCCTCTGCGGCCTCTTCGTCGGCGTCGCCGCTTTCCTTGGCCGGGGTCCCCGCCTCATCTCGTTCGCACTCTGCCCGGGCTTTTTCCTCCAATCGCGCCCACAAGTCCGGGTCGACAGCGATCTCCGTGACGCCGCCACGCGGGAGTGGGGAGGCAGCGCGGCAGAAGGGGCAAGTGACCGCGCGGCGCAGGCGCACAACGCGCGCGGCCGCTCCGCCGCCGTCGCCGCGCGCCGCCAGCTCGCGCAGGCAAGCGGTGCAGAGCGTGTGGCCGCAGCGGGCGCGCGCCGTCCCGGGCAGGCGGCGGGGTGCGCGGCCGCCGAGGTTGAAGGGACGGTAGCAGATGTTGCAGTCCAGCTCGCCCCGCTCCGGGAGAGAGGGCACCCTCACCAAGAGCTGCATCGTGCCTGCCGCGGACTGGACAGCGTCGCTAATGCGGCAGGCTCCGTAGAAAAACGAGGGGACCCTTCTGTGGCTTGGATCCGTCCTGGGGCCGGCGCCGCGGCCTCTCGGCCCTTTTAATAATGAGGCCCCGCCCTTCGAGGCGTCACGCAGTGGCCAGGCCGCTCCCTGCGGCGGCACGCGTGGGGGCGGTGGAGGCGCGAGGCCGGGAATGGCAGCTATGGCCGAGCGCGGAGGAGGCAGCCTAGGCGATCCTAGGACTGGAAGCCTGGAGGGCAAACCACCCATTCCTCCCTCACCTGCCTTCCTCCACCCTCCAGCACAAGGCCAGCGCTATTTAATTCCACCGTGTGTAAATCCCCAAGTCCCCTCCTGCGCCTCAACCCTCGGTCATTGGCACAGGCCTCTGAAGTCCCCTTGTCCTATTTGTACAGTTGCTCAACTCTTTCACAAACCCACCCACACAGACTTTCTAAGCCAGTTTCATTGCCCATGCTGCCCAACCTTTAGTGGGCTCCTGGCCTTTGGATCGATTTTGTCAATTCTTCTTATACATGACCTGTGTTCTTGTAAGACTGGCTTCCCAAATTTCATTCTCCCCAAACTCCTCAACATCTCAGTCTAAGGAGGGACCTAGATTCTAGGACCATGGCCTTAGGAATGCTAGGAATCCTTTCCTTCTGGAGCATCCAGGCCTGGACACCCACACATCAAGATGGCGCCAGCAAAGCATCCCAGCCTGAGTTCTGACTCAAGGGTCTGACTTCCCCCACAGGTAAACAGGATATGGTACTCACAACCCACATTCCCTCATCCTACCACACCTACCTACAACCAGCTGTCTCCTGGTGCGCCTCTCCTGGACGTGCAGCCCACGTTCTATTGTGGAGGGTGATAGCACAGTCTAGAGCTAGCTGGCTTGACTTCAAATCCTAGCCGCCACCACTTATGAGTTGTGACACTTTGAGCAAGTTACTTAATTTCTCTGGGTCCTGATTTCCTCATTTATAAAATGTAGATAATAGTGAGGAGGATTGAATGAGCTTATATGTGTAAGGTGCCTAAAATGTTGCCTAGTACACAGTAAACACTAGGTAGGTACTGTGTTAGCTATTACTATCCTGTGCCCTCAGCCAATATTGTGTTTACTTTAACTTCTCAGTACCCGATATTTTCAACCATCTTTCTCGATCAATACATACAAGACGGGCTTCTCTACACACATGGCATCTACTGGCAATCACAGGCAATGTAGAACTGGTTTTGTTTTTTATATTTTTGAGTTGGAGTCTCACTTCGTCACCCAGGCTGGAGTGCAGTGGCATGCTCATGGCCACTGCAGCCTTGACCTGCTGGGCTCAGGCGATCCTTCTGCCTCAGTCTTCCAAGTAGCTGGAACCACAGGTAGGTGCCACCAAGCCCGGCTCATTTTTTGATTTATTGTAGAAATGAGGTCTCCTCAAGTTGCCCAGCCTGGTCTCAAACTCATGGCCTCAAGCAATCCTCTCACCTTGGCCTCCCAAAGTGCTGGGATTATAGGCATGAGCCACTGCACCTGGCCTCTGTTTTTTTTTTTTTTAACTAAATTGTTAAACTTAGAGGATAATCTTTTGTGAGGAGGTATACCCTCTGTTGTCAAGTAAACGTTTCAGAAATTTTTAATTGTATTGTCTTCATGGTCACTTGGCAGAAGGTGTATACTTATTCCAGTAATGCTATCATAATTCAAAACATTTTTGTCTTAAAAACAGACTGGTAGATATCTATTGTTAATAAATACATGATAGAGCAAAATACAAAAGACTATGAGGAAATAACTTTACCAAGCAGCTTCAAGGATCAGTCATACCCTCGATGGTAAGCATTCTTTTTACTTAGGGCTACTGATGGAAAAGTTTCAGACAGGAAGGCCTAGGATCCAATACCAGTCCAGCATTAACAAATGTAAATATAAGATCACTCATAGTTATAGTCCACCTTCACAGGAAATGAGTTGGCCCAAAACTTTTTTGGAACTTTCCTTTTGAACAGTATTCCTCACATCTTTTGATATCTCCAATTGGTGATAAATCCTACTCTTTCTAGGTAGATTTGACTGTATAAATGCTCCCAAAGTGTTTGATAGCCAAAAACCTTCTGAATTCCAGATCTCAATCGCTTGTTTCACAGCCCTTGTTGTTTCCTCCTCAAGAATACTGTTCAAAAGGAAAGTTCCAAAAAAGAAGCCCTCACAAGAATCCAAAACTATGAACTCGCTGCCCAAATCAGCATTTCTTCTAGTTTCCTACCCTTACCTTTGCCCAACTCCATAACCATAGGTGCCATCCATGACCCCTTCCTCACCCTCACTTTCCTTTACCAACTCATCACCAAACCCAGTTTATTTTATTTTTCTTTTCTGTTTTTTGAATTGGAGTCTCACTCTGTTGTCCAGGCTGGAGTGCAGTGGCAAGCTCACGGCCACCACAGCCTCAACCTGCTGGGCTCAGGTGCTCCTTCTACCTCAGCCTTCCAAGTAGCTGGTACCACAGGCACGTGCCACCATGCCCAGCTAATTTTTTTGATTTATTGTAGAGGCGAGGTTTTGCCAAGTTGCTCATTCTAGTCTCAAACCCCTGGACTCAAGCAATCCTCTTGCCTCCACCTCCCAAAGTGCTGGGATTAAAGGCGTGAGCCACACCTGGCTTATTTTGCCTCTTAAATATCTCTCTAATCCATCTGTTTACTTCTCTCCACCTCCAGCACAACCCCTAGTCCAAGCTGCCACCATCTCTTGTATAGACTCCAGCAGGAGCCTCCTAATCAATCTCCACAAGCATTCTGGCATTCTGCAGGCTTCTCTCCACATTGTTTACAGTGATCTTTCCATATCTCAAACCCAATCATGTCCTACCACACTCTCCTTCCACTTCTGTTTAAAGCCTTTTAATGGTGGCCCCAAATTTTTTTGCAACATGAATTTGTGGCTTCTCCCATCAAGAATTGAGGTATCTTTTCCTAGCTTTGACCAATAGATGTGGCAGAAGTGATGGGTGAGTTCTGAAGCCTAGTCCTTCAGAGGACTTGCAGCTTCTGCCTTTATCTCCTTGGAATACTGCCCTGAGACCACCATATAAAGAAGGCTTAGCTCACTGGTGGAAGAGGCCATATGGAGTAGGAGAGAGGAGCCCCAGTCAATAGCCAGCACTAACTGCCAATTATGCTATGAAGCCATCTTGGTTCTTCCTGCTCAAATGACCTGATGGCTGAGTGCAGGCACATGAGTAAGCCCAGATGAAAACAGCAGAGGAGGCTGGGCGTGGTGGCTCATGCCTGTAATCTCAGCATTTGGGTAGGCTGAGGTGAAAGGATAGCTAGAGACCAGGATTTTGAGACTAGCCTAAGCAAAACAATGAGACCATGTCTCTACAAAAAATTAGCTGGGCATGGTGGAACACAACTGAAGTACCAGCTTCTTGGGCCACTGCACTCCAGTCTGAGTGAGACCCCAACTCAACAAACAAACAAACAAGAAGAAAGAAAGCAGCAGAGGAACTCCCAGCCAGACCACAGAATCATTAAAAAAATGTTTAAGCTGGGTATGGTGGTTCTTGCCTGTAATCCCAGCACTTTGGGAGGTGGATGCAAGAGGATTGCAGGGGTTCAAGACCAGCCTAGGCAACTTGGAGAGACCTTGTCTCTACAATAAATAAAAAAATTAGCTAGGCATGGTGGTGCGCACTTGGAATTCCAGCTACCTGGAAAACTGAGGCAGAAGGACCACCTGAGCACAGCAGGTAGAAGCTGCAGTAGCTGTGATTGTGCCACTGTACTCTGGCCTGGGTGTCAGAGTGAGATTTTGAGTCGGAAGTTCTTTCATAAAAAGAGAAACAAAACTGAAGCCAGATCTCTGGGTTCAAGGAATGTGGTGACTGAAGGAAGAAAACTGGGGCCTTGGGTATCTGGTACCTGGGTCCTTGATGAGAGTTTTGACTGGGAGTCCAATGCCTGGGTCACCGAGGTGAACGACCAATGGAGAGAAAGCTAGTGGTAAGAGCTCTCTAATGGCAGGAGCTGAGGGGGCCAGGAACATGACACCACGACGCTAACCTCCCAACTCCCTGCAATTTCAGACGCTGTGAGGATCAAGCTGAGATTTTATTTACAGTTCCCTGGGAAGTCTTACAGAAGAGGGGCCATCCTTATTGCTTTAGGGTTATTGCCAGGAGGAAGACTGCTATCCTCCACTGTCAGGTAGAAAGTCCTGCTGAAGGCTCAAAAGTCTATCCCTAGACCTTTTTTGCCTGTCCCATGTCTCTGCCCATGACCCAAAGGCTGTCACAAATTCCTGCAAAGCACAGGCCAAGTTTGTTTTCTAAGGGCCACCCTGACCATTTTGGCAGACTATGTTATACATCTATCACATTCCCCTCTACCTTTGTCAGTGCTGTATAGTCCCCACACTTACCGCCCTCTCTGATCTCTGGGCTGGGAGGTGGGGTCCTGGTTTCCAAAAGAGTATCATTTATTTCCTGCCAGGACCAGCCTGACTTCTTTTGTATGGAATACCCCAAGAGCCCCATTTCCTATGTTCCAGGTGACATCACAACTCACTTATTAGGTCATTACCCCCGATGACATTTCAAGGGTCCCTTTTGAGGTATTCTGCATGTTTCTTGTATCTGCTGGGGTAGTGTGTGTGTGTGCGTGTGTGTGTGTGTGTGTGTGTGTGTTTTCTTCTGGGCCTTGCGAATAGAGGGAAGAGAGAAGGGAGCGTGATCAAGTGGCAGAGAGCAAACGCCAGTAGCTCATACCCAGGATTTGCAAGAAGGCCTAGAAGGACGCAGCAGGGGCAGGCGTACTACTTTCTCTCTCAAGCCCCACTGCAGAAGGATATGGCTTTGTTCATGCGAATCACTACTCAAGCCGGGACTCGTTGGTGGGCGGGGCTACCCTTGCTCTGGCCGCTGCATGGAGGGATCCGGAGCAGGAGTGAGGCGCTGCGGGAAGGCGGTTCTCAGGAGAGTGTAGCGACTCTGGGTTGGGTCCCTGGGCCCCAGCATACTATTTCTTGGAATGCGGCTTGGTCCCCAGGAGCCCATCTATCTCCATCACTGTCTGCGGAGTTAGCTGGCTCAGCACCTGAAGGAGAATGGGTGGTGAAGAAGGCACTACGTGCTGGTTCACTGAGGAAGGGCATGGGATTCCAGGACCCAGGGAAGCACCACAATGGGGCCAACTGGCAAGGAAGGAGTTGCAGCTGTGCCTCTGCTTTGCCTTGTGGCCCTAGGACCTGCAAAGTGAGGACTATAAGTGGGTGACCTCATAGGACCATTCTAGGTTGAACCACATGGTCTTGACTCCTGGGGAAGGGGACAGAGATAGGCTGTGCCTCTTAGTCTCCAACTCACCTGTAGAGCACCCAGGTGTTCTATCAGCTGCTCTGCACTCGACACCCCCAGCAAGACTGAGCTGACACCCTCACTGCGGAGACACCAAGCTGGGGCCAGAGGAGGAAAAAAAGAGAACTGATGGGGAGCAGTGAGCACATAGACTTCAGAAGTGTTTCTGAAAAAGAAGACCCTCCCTAGGGACAAACCAGTATTAGGATAGGTTTGGGAACATCTCAGGAGGAGACAGGGCCCCTGCAAGGTTCAGAGCTGGCAATGTCTCACCAATAGCAAGCTGGGCCACAGTGCAGCCCAGCTGGTGAGCGATAGGAAGAAGGTCCATGACTTTGGCTTGCTGCTTCTTGCCATCTTCACTTTGCACTTTGTCCTTGAGCCACTGGTAGCCCTGGAGGCCAAGGAGAATCAGCAAAAGATACCACCACACACACAGACACAGCAGCAGCCTAGATAGGCCAGTCCTGCAATCCTGAGCCTCCTCCAGATCTCACCTTGATGGTGGCCCTGCAGGTATCTGGAGCTCGCCCATCATACTTGCTAGTAATGAGGCCACAGGCCAGAGGGGACCAGGTGACTGAACCAACACCTAAGAGGAAGAAGACTGGGTATCAGGAAAGGGACCTAGGCCATGGATGGGGCTGAAGGAATAAGGGGGCTGCGAACCAATCTTGTGGTAGAGCTCTGGCAGTTGCATCTCCACCTTCTCCCTCTGAAACAGGTGGTGTTCTGCTTGTTCACATACTGGAGGAATCAGATTAAACTGTCTGGCCATGGAATAGGCCTCCTGGGTTGGGGTGGGAAAGAGATGGGGGTCAGAGCACTTCTTCCATTTTCTTTCTCACCCTTTCCCCCAGTGCAGTGGTGGAGTAGCCATGTGAAAAGTAGCAACCAGTTATGGGACGGGGGAAGTGGGGCTACTACTCACCATGATTTCTGCAGCTCCCCATCGGGATGTCCCCCAGTATAGGGCCAGGCCCTGGTTGATGACGTAAGTCATGGCTCGCACAATCTCTAGGCACACAGGAGAGGAAGAGCCTCACTGTCAGATCCCTGGACTCTAATGTTCCAGATCTGTAGACCTCTGCCTGCCCCACCAAGATCCTAGGTATCTCTATGGAGTCACAGAGGTTCGTATCTGTTCTTTGCCTCCCACTCTGTGCAAAGTCCTGGGGTCTAAGCCTACACTGTGGTGCTTGGGAGGCCTTCTGAGCAGGGGCTAACTTCCTGCTGAGAGCTTGAGGCAGTGCTCAGTTTTGAAGCACTGTCAGGTTTGAGGGTGCTGCCTTTACCCTCCATAGGACTGTTGGGGTCTGAGCGATTGGCAAAGACGATGTCCACATATCCCAGCTGGAGGCGTTCCAGGGATCCTCGTAAGCCTGAAGGTAGAGTGGGGAGAGGAAGATAAGCACCTCAGCTTAGGTTTACTGAGAATTCAGACCTTATCCCCTTGCCATGGCCACCTAAATTCCCATTCAAAGCCTGCAGTTTAGAGCATCACAGAATTTTCCCCACTCCTCTGGCTTCCATACCCCACCACTTCAGGTTCCTAGCCCCTAAGTCTCACCCTCAATGATGTGTTTGCGGCTCAAGCCTCGCTCAGTTTCTGCCCTGTAGGAAGAGGTAAGTCAAAGATGAGGTATGACAGATAGGGGACTAGGGCTGGCCTGGAGCCATGAGGGACTGAGACTGCATGGTCCTCACAGGCAGTTTTTCTCCTCAATCATAGTGGGGCAGCCACTTACTGTCCTCCCCAAAAAATCTTGGTGGTGATGACATAGCTTGATCTCCTGGAAAAAGAAAAAAATGGGAAAACTAGCAAGAAAAGGATTTTTGGATGATCAGGTCCCCAGCAACCCCCCAAAACACGGTCTCACCTCCAACCTTTGCTCTTGAGGATGTTGCCTAGGGTTCTTTCAGCTCTAAAAGAAAGACAATGCAGAGGTACTGACTCCTCCAAGTTGGGTCAATTCCTTTCCCTCCTCCCCACCTTTTCCTCTTGTAAAGTAGAGCATAAACCAGGAGCCCATTTGGGCTTTCAGCCCCATCCTGGACTAAATAAAAGGGATTCCTGGAAGTAGGGATAGAGTCATATAGTTTTCATTTATTCATTCAACAGATATCTTTTGTGCACCAACTATGTATCGAACCTTATCGTGGATGCTAACAGAATAGAACAGGATGAGGGGAAAGGGGCAGACTGTGGTAGAGTCAGGGAAGACACTGTCTTATCTAGCTTCAACTGTCTGGGTTTCCCTTCTCCTTCTGAGCCTCTGCAAAATCCCACCCATCCTCCAAAGCTCAGCTTGGATTCTGCCTCATCCATAATGTATTCTCTGATTGTCACAATCTATGGTCAGTCCTTTTTAGCTTCCGTAGAATTGGCTACACAATTCTTTAGCACATAATTATGAGCTAACTTGTGACAAGTCTTAAATTTGTATGGTGGACTATTGCTAAAATGTTTTACCATTGTTTAATCATTCCTATCTTCCTTTTTGTTTATCTACTTAGACCGCACTTGAGAGCATGTAGATTTCATCCCAAAGCAGTGCCTGCTCTGTGCTAGACTCTGTGTAGGTACTTGAGAAAGAGAAAGAAAAGTTCCATGAAAGGATGCCGCTGAGTTGAGCAGCTAATATGGCTGCATAAACCAGCAATTAACAGTGTGTCAGAAGGCAGAATATAGTGTTTCGAGAGCTCAGGGTGGTAGGGTAGGGGAGGGTCGACCAACTCTGAGGAAGGCTTCTTGGGGGAGCAGACATTTGGGTCAAGTATTGAAGATGAGTGGAAGTGTTTGCCAGATAGAAAAGGGGCAGAGGTAGGTCATCACAGGTTTTCCCTACTCCCAGTGTGAAACCATGAGTGTGTGATGTGTCATGGTGTTTGAAAATTCAGCTTTGTGGCCGGGCTCAATGGCTCAGCCTGTAATCCCAGCGCTTTGGGAGGCTGAGGTGAGTGGATTGCCTGAGCCCGCAGGCTCAAGACCCGCCTAGGCAACTTGGCGAGACGTCATCTCTACAATAAATCAAAAACTAGCCGGGTTGGTAGCGTGCGCCTGTAGTTCCAGCTACTTGGAAGGCTGAGGCAGAAGGATCACCAGAGCCCAGCAGGTCAAGGCTGCGGTGGCCGGGAACGGCCACTGCACTCCAGTCTGGGTGACAGAGTGAGACTCCAACTAAAAAAAAAAAGTGTGAATTGGAGTGCTTTACTCTTCCTGTTAGTAAAATAAAGCATCATGCCTATAATGCCAGCACTTTGGGAGACCAAGGTGAGAGGACTGCCTGAACCCACAGGTTCAAGACCAGCCTGGGCAACTTGGCGAGATGGCATCTCTACAATAAATCAACAAAAATTAGCTAGGTGTGATGGTACATGCCTGTAGTTCCAGCCACTTGGAAGGCTGAGGTGGAAGGATCACCATAGCCAAGCAGGTCAAGGCTGCAGTGGCCGTGAGTGTGCCACTGCCCTCCAGCCCGGGCGACAGAGTGAGACTCCGACTCAAAAAAAAAAAAAGTAAATAAAGTCTCTCCTATTTCAAGCTGAAGCTTTGGACACTGTTCTCTAGAAAATTCATTTGATCCATTTTCTAAGTCCTCCCATGGCACACTGAATAATCAGGATGTTTTTGTAACATGTTTATTTTACTTTTGCACTTTCAGATTGGTCTGTAATGCTAAATTGGGCGACACAGGACAGAAGCAACCAATAGCAATGG
>CAUYQG010157015.1:0-35488 GCA_963574415.1 Tarsius wallacei | reverse complement strand
CAAGCCAAAAAAAAAGAAAAAAAATAAAAATAAAAATAAAAATAAAAATAAAAATAAATCATTTCTTCTGGGGTCTTTCCTGAGTGTCTAAAATCTGTTCATCTCTGCTCTTTAGCCTCTCCCCTTATTTTCAATGTGGATAGCTCTATTTACCAAGGCTTGGGTTTTTTTTTTCTTCTTTTTTCTGAGCTGTAATCTGAGATGGCTGCTACTTAATCCCCAGGGGAGTGGCTTTGTCTTCTGTTTAGTGACATTTCCTTGGGAATCAAGGTGGAGCCTGCTTTTAGGTGGGCAGGGCACACACATCTGTGCCTGGAGGAATGGCCAGCATGATATTTTCACCCTCGCGGATCCTTCCTCTCCGCTCTTTGAGTCCCAGGCGCACCCGTTAGTGCTCTGTCCCGGATTAGAGGTCTGCTCCCAAGCTCCGGCAAAAGTGGCCCTGGACTGTTCCCAGCGTATTTCAGTCAGAGATGGAATCAGCTTCTCTGTTGGGTGGGTAGCCAGAGCCTCCCTGGTGATCGGAGGATGGGTCTGGGTATTTTTAACCAGGGAGGGAGCTGAGCTGAGACCCGGGATTTCCTACCAGCGGGGGAGCACCCAGGGATGGAATAGCCGGCCCTGCGTGGGACCGAGGGACCCTGGGCCTCAGACCTTGCATCTGGCTGTGGATGAGTGGGTGGGGGAAGGGAAGCAAGACTCTTTTTGGGGAACTCACATTCGGAGAATCTCATAGTTCCGTCTGTGTCGCCGCCATCTTGACCCAGAGCCCAAACACAATTTTTTGTACAAGATTTTTTATATCCAAGAGATATTTTTGAAATTTATTAAATGACAAATGGACCTGTTGTAAACAAAATGCAGAAATATGCATGTACATATATAGGTACATAATTTTAAAATATTCATCAGCATGCTTTTAATGCTAATGACACTGTTTATTTAAATTTTTAAATCAATTATTTAAATATTTCCTTATTATTCTGCTACTCTGATAAATTTATAGTACTTTTATATAATTAAATTGTAATCTAAATAGTGCTTTTGTATATTTTTAAAATTCAACAATTTTAAAAGATTCACAGCACAATTCCTAACACACATTTGTACCATAGCACACTTCCAGAATACAATACACTCGAACTTTTAGTCTTTACAATTTGTATTGATTTATGTATATATAAATTACATAACTATACTTTCTCTAATTTTTAATCCTGATTGTTTGAAATAACAACCAAACAGAACTTAACAATTATATATCTCTAATGAGTGTGTTTATATTTCTCTTCCTTACATCTTCCAAAAAAGTCATTACCCAATCTATATTTAAGGTTTGCACAATTAATACAATTAACTATTGTTCATAAATATGTATTATCACATAAATACATATTTAAGATTTCCAGAATATAAATATTTACTTCTAATTTTTCCATCTCATTTTTATATACCTCTGATTAAATTCTAAGTAATACACTGATAGAACTATAGAATTTACTTATTTCTTCCCTCTCTTCTTTTACCTCTTCCTACCTTGTTACCACTTATCTCCCTACCTTGTGATTCTTTCTGTCTCTACTTGAGTTCATTAGTTCAATCTGGTCTCATTGCTTTCCAGGTGCTAGTTGGAATTCCTGGTAGGCTCTTGTCTGGGTACTTAATCATTCCCTTCGCTTGTTTCCTATTTTCTGAATTTCTCAACTTCTCATTTCTTGGAATGCTTCTTTATTTTGTTGGGGCTTATTCTCTAGTACTTTGCTGATCAAATACTATAGGAGGCATAGGCACACTTTAAAAATGTATTATATCTGAAAAGATTTTGATGTTAACCTCATATTTGATTGATTGTTTATAGAAATTTATAGTAAAAATTGTTTTCTGCCAATGTTTTACTGTCATCTAGCTTGCAGGATTAATTGCATTGAGAATTCTCATATTGTCTTAGTCTGATTTGTATTATTGTAACAGAATACTACACAAAGGATAAGTCACAAAGAATAGAAATTTATGTCTAACAGTTCTGGAATCGGAAAGTCTAAAAATAAGATGCCAGGGTTTGATGTTTGGCAAGGTCTTGGTCTCCAGTTCCAAAATCATGCCTTGAATGCTTCATCCTCTAGACAGGAGGAACTTTTTTCCTCACATGGCAGAAAAGCAGAAGAAAGAGCCCCATTTCCACAAGTCCTTTTTAAAACAGCACCAATTCATTCATGAGGGCAGGGCCTTCAAGCCTGAAACACCTCCCATTAGGCCCCACTTCCCAAAATTGTTGTATTTGGGATTAAATTTCCAGCACATGAATTTTAGAGGATGCATTCATGGCAGATGTAATTCAGACTTTTACTTTTTTAACTCTTATTCATGGTCTGTTTTTTTTTTTTCCTTTGTAAGAGAAATTACATCATTCGCTATATTTGATTGTTCTTTTTTCAGTAACATACATTGCTGTTACCATTCATTGATACCTAGTGTACTCAAATCTTCTTTAGTACATTTCTTAGAAAAACAAATTTTCCTTCTCTTTTTTAAGAATACTGAATAATCACCTGGCTGCACAGAGTAAGGAGAAAAGAAAATGTGATTGTAATAACCTTCTAAAATTTACCTTGGTTTTAATATGTGTTTAATCTTGTTTCTTATACCCACTGAGGGAAACTTTTAATTGATCACTTAATCTCAGCATACCCTTCTTCTGTTAGGGTTCTCTATATGGATTAGGCTACACAAACTAGATGTCTGTAGCTTGAAAAGTAGAAATGAATCAGAGTGCATTTTTCTGCTTTCCTTTGACAGTTTTTCCTGACGAGTAAGGTTATGGAAGATGAGGGTTCTGTACAGCAGTATTCTATTGGCTGTTCTCCAGGTTCCTCAATATGAAGACATTGTCACAGGATTATAAAAAGCAATGTGGGTACATTCTTGACCTCTTAACTCCACAGCCACTTCAGAAGTAATCTCCTTAGAATTTCTGTTCTGTGCTACTATGGTGGTCTTTCTGGAAGTCGAGTCTAAAATCTGATCCACCAGCTCCTTCAATAACTGCGTGAGAAACTAATTTTCTGTATTACATTATTTCATGCTTAAAGTGCCTTATTCTGTAAATGAGAACATGCTTGATCTATCTACCCAAGTATCCTCCAGATAATCTGCTGCCTTCGATTCTTAAACTGTCAGAGATCTATGGTTTAAACCTGCATTGTCCCTGTTAGGGTCCAACTCTTGTATTTTTGTCCATTCAACTGCTTTTTTTTTTTTCTTTCCATCTTCTAAACATTTCTCATATGCTGACATCTTTTTTTTTTTTTTTGTCTTTAGGGGCATATATCACTTTTAATGCCTAAATGTTTTCTGAGGGGAAAAGAGAAGTTTGAGGAAGATTGAACAATATGTATTTTTATCTAGTCTACAATTTAATAAGATTAATTCACAAATTACTTCTATAATAAGAAATTAAACAATTAAGGGTAGAGGACTGAAAAAAGAAAGATTGCTTCCCCTGTAGTAATCATATAGTGAATTTGTGTGTTTTTCATGGCATTGCATTACAAACAAAATAAAAGATTCAATATTCAAAAAACAGGGAACATAAAATAAGGATCTTAACAGGAATAGAAAGCGGATTTTCCAAACATGGCAATCAGTAGAGTCTAACGAGAAACACAGTCAAGCCTGGCACCTTACATATATATTGCAAGAAATAATTTACAGTAAGTATAAATTTCAAAGTCTGGCATATAGCAAGAGTCAATCTATGACTTTTATTCCTATTATTAAAAATATAGTAGAAAATATCTATGCTAAGTCAATCACTTGATGTTAAAGGCTATAATCGTATTATGTACCCACCTAATAAAGTGAGTTAAGGAGTAAAACATGTCTAGAGGAGGGAATTCTGCATAGTATGAAAATACATTGAACTAGAATAGAAAAGAAATGAACTCTAGTCTCAGCTTTATATAGTTAAAAACAATTTTGTGCTCCTTTACACTCTGGGTAGCAGCTATCTAGCCTGAGTAACAAAGAAACATATGCAGACAAAACACACGGGGGACTTGGGTTACAAGATCATTAATGTCCCTCCTTGTTCTCAGACACGATTTTTACTTATTACTTTTAAAGTATGACTTCATATCAAAGAAAGCAAGGCTTTAGAGATAGCAGTGTAAGGTTCTGAGACCTCTTTCTTACCATGAATAGCAGTCAAGTATATGTTTTCCAAGAGAAAAGATGACTCTAGAAACATAAATGCCTGAGTAAGTGTATTGAATTTTCTTTCACTCTGCTTTCAAATAATAGTGGTCCAGTTTAACAGTTGTATAGGTGTTTTTAAACAATTCATCTCCATCTTATTTTAATTAAACATGCACTCTCTCCAGTCCCCCTACTTGTAAAAATGTAGTCTGCAATTTGACAGGATGATATTATAGTATTGAACAATATGTGAATTGGTTTAAAAGTAACCAGAGTTGAAGCACACATCAATCACCACAAGTGCAAATGCAGGTCACTAAAGCTGTCAATTTCAATCAGCTCTGTAATTAAATACATCACCAATATGGATTTTGTGTAAGAATGTCACTTGTTCTTCAGATGTCTGCTATGAGGACAAATCACACTTCAGTGTCTCTGCACAGGCATTCTAAATATAGTATTTTTAAGAGCAGAACATCTTCATCCATCTTTCTCTGATTTGTTAAATAGAAATCCATTTACTAATGTGCAGTCTAAAAGCTATGTTTTTAAATATATTTCTAAACTGCTTTCTTTTGAATTAAAATGTTGCAATATCTTAGTTGGCACTTAAAACTCATCTTTAACACCTTCAGTGGCATTTGTTATGAAATAAACAGATAATGAATAATAAGGCTGAATAATTTGTAATTATGGATAATTTGTAATTAGAGAGTCCTTATTATGTGTTCAAAAAACAGAAGATACTTTCGGTTATGAAGAAATAAATTATTCATTTTTACTTCAGCATGAGAACAAAATTATTTCACATTTATAAAAATCTTTTATTTTTTTAAAAAACAGCCAAAAGGTGTCATCTCTTTCTATTACACTTACCATGACATAGGAAAAGACTGCCACAAAGCCGTATTACCAAATATATATTGCCTGCCATTTGATTTAATCTTCAAATAAGCTCCAGGAAGCAGGTCCCTGGACAGTTAATCTTTAGTTTTGTAGCCCATGCACATTTTCAATAAGGTTACTGGGGAATTAGGCCCAGTAGGGAGAGGAAAAGCATATTGTCTTATTCCACAGGCAGCTGTTGTGAGGCCTGTTAGCAAATTATAACTTACTTAATTATGAAATACTTTATTAGGAGAATCTCTATCATCACATCAGGGCTTGCCAGAGAAAGTCATTGTAAATCTTTGGCATAAAATTTCAATCATTTAAAAAGTGTATTTTTCTTTATAATTGACACATAATAATTGCAAATAGTTCTGGAGTACAATGAGATGTTCAATGTATGCATTCATAGTATGATGACTGAATCAAGGTAATTACCATATCCATCACTTTATACATTTGTCATTTCTTTGTGGTGACAATATTAAAATTCTTCCCTTCCAGCTCTCTTGAAATATAGACTGCATTGTTATTGCTGTAGTCACCCTACTGTGTAATAGAATATCGAGACTTATTCTTCTAGGAAAAATAGGCAAAAGACCTGAGCAGACATTTCTCAAAGGAAGACATAAATGGCCACCAGTTGTATGAAAAACTGCTCAACATCACTAAGTATCATAGAAATGCAAATCAAAACCACATGAGTTGTGACTTCACCTCAGTTAGAATGACTATTATAAAAAATACAAAAAATAACAAATTCTGGTGAAGTTGTTGAGAAAAGGGAATCCTTATACACTGTTGGTGGGGCTGTAAATCAGTACAGCTGCAATGGAAAACAGTATGGAAGTTTCTCAAATAATTAAAAATAGAACTGCCATATAATTCAGCAATCTCATTACTGGGTACATATCCAGGAATGAAATGAAGTAAGCATGTAAAAGAGACATCTGCACACCCATGTCTACTGCAGCGCTAGTCACAATAGCTAAGATATGAAATCAGTGTAAATACTCATCTACAGATGAATGGAAAAAGAGAATGTGGTACACATATACAATGGAATACTATTTAGTCATAAAACAGAATGAAATCCTGTCATTTATGACAACATGAATGAAACTGGAGGACAGAATCTTAAGTAAGATAAGCCAAGCAGAGAAATACAAACACACCATGATTTCACTGATATGTGGAGTTTTTAAAAATTGATGGCATGGAAGTAGAAGGAAAAATAGTGGTTATCAGAAGCTGGGGAGAGCAGTAAGTAGGGGGGACCAGAAGAAGTTGGTCAAAGTGTGCAAAAATGTGTTTAAACTTCCCTAAGCTGATCGTATATCCTATATAATATTTGTCATCACAAGTATTATCATAAAACAAAGCCCAAATATATAACTTGAACTATTAAAGACCAGAGACAATAATTAAGGCCTTAGTAACAATACTGGTTAAAATAAAGTCATGTTAGTCTGATTTGGTTATCCATGATATATATAATACATGCATTGAAACATCACATTTTATCCAATAACTACATATGATTATGATTTATCAATTAAAAGTAAAGTAAAACTAAAAATAAAAGCACTTGGGAAAGGTGTTATTCAAGGAAAAAAGTGACAGTAACTATTAATTTTAGATTCTATTGCTGTCCCTGTTAATGATAAACAAACAAAATATCTCAAGCACCTTTTACTTTTTTAACAAAAAAGTTTAAAAATCAAGAAAAAAATAAAATGCAACAAATTTCCTGATAAACTAAATACATAAATCATTTTAAAAAAACAATCATAGAAAACTAATATCACTCTGAGTGCCATCCAGAAAAAAATTAAATTGATAGAGGAACATAAAGCAAGGGGACATTAACCACAAGTTGCTGACTTGAGGTTTTTTGTTTTTCTTTGTGGTCAGCAGTAGCAATAACTCAAGAGCAATTTTCAGTGAATTATTGAAACTATTCAATTTATTTTGGAGCAATCTTTATAAGCTAAGGTCCACTTATATAAACCTCCATGTTGACTTCAGATAGCCCTTAAACAGCACAAGAACACTCTAATTTGATCTGTTTTAGTTCCTCAGATCTTCATCTTTAGCTTTGTCCATTGTTATTGAAATGCATGAGTACCAAGGAATCATTCTTTCCTTACAGAATATTAATTAAATGGGATAAAATGTGAAATTGGGTTTCAAAAATGAAAAATGTGAAGTCAACCAAAATTTGCACGCACTTTCTTGGAGATATTGGGCCCGTTGGTTCTAAGAAAGAGTTTTTACCTCTCCTCTGAAACGAAAATATAGCCAGTCCTCCAATGGTCTCTTGTGAGTGTTCTCTGAGTCCTCAGTTAAACACTTCTCACATAACCCCAGCTGCTGTTTCAATGAATTTACCAGTTTCTTCAAGCACACTGTTCCATATCTTTCAACATTGTGCACAGCAGCACTTGTCTCAGCCCCTACTTCACAGAAAAGCAAACAAGCAAATAATAAAGGCAGAAAATTTCACCCTGAACCATCAACATCCACACTTCCTTTTAGTTTCATGGAAGAATTTGCTATCTCACATCTGAAAGTTAACCTCTTGCCTCAGTCTCCCTCCATCAAATAAGTATCTCAGTCTTGCACTATAACTTTGTCTCTCCCACTTAAACTATTCTCTTTTACATATAAATAATTTTGAGTTTCCTCCTTAAAGTCAAAATGCCCTGTCAATCTATGTTACTCTCAAATTGTAAACATTTTCCTTCTTTCTTAATGGATAAAATGCTGTTCCTAGCAGAGTTTATATGTGTGCTACTTGCCTTTATCTCTCATTCTTTTCTCTACTTACTGTAGAGTAATGTCTACCACTATCTTCTTTTGTCAGACAGTAACAAACTTCTGGTGGTTAAAATCAATGGTAACTTTTAGGTAATGTATTACATCCTCCCTTTTATCACTTGATATTAACCTTTCTCTGTGTCTTAGGAAACATCTCTCCTTCTTTGGAAGGAGACATTTTCAACTACCTCTTTGTTGAATATCCAGACTTTGGTCTTAGTTGTTCACTCATGGTTACCTGGATCATTTCCAATTCTATTTAATGGCACTAATAACTTTACTTCTGAGCTCTAGACATACACCAGTAGGTTCATTTTGAATGTCCTATGTCATCTACACACTCCCTCCCTAGCTGGATCCTACCCATTCTTATATTTCCTTGTCTAAGAAAGTTCAGGGAAATATAAGAATTGCATGTGAGAGGACTCTGGGAGTCAAATTTGATTATTTTTCTTATCTCCCACACCAATTTTCACATCATATAGATTTTACATTCTCAGCATCATCCAAAGTGGCTTCTTCTCTAGATCTATGGCTGATGCCCTAGTTTAGTTCCCATAATTAGTACGTTATTACTATAGTTCCCCCTTAACATGTTTCGCTGACTCTCTTCTTTCTTCCTTTATAGCCATTTTCACATAATTATGACAGTGATCTTCATTTATATTTGTAAAATTCAAACCTGCCCATTATCGTCTATTACAAATAATCTTTTATTGATTTGTCTCAATATAATAAACGTCGTGATGATTGACCCCTTTCTCTAAACTTGGATTTTTGAATAGGCCTCATGCATTGCAAGTTCCATCAGGATTATTTATGTTACTCCAACTTTTCCTTAAAATACTCCTCCCCTCTCTGTGTGTCTTCCCCTCACCCCAGTCCATCCCTATGCCAAATCAACAAACTTAACAGTGTTGGAGTAAGTTTTCACTTCATGCATTGCCATCCTTTCAACATCAACACCATCCTTTCTATTTTTATATAATTCTGCATTTTCCCATTAATTTATCTACCTTCTATGACGGACTGCCATCTCCTTGAAAGTCGGGATCTTTCATCTTAGCTGGTCACTGCAAGCACAATTTCTGGCACAGAATATTAAATGATAGGTGAAATGAATAAATAAGTGACCTTCGTTGACAAACCTCTAAATATATAGTACATAAGAAAAAATATGCTTTCATTTAAAGAAAAGTACACATATCTAAAAACATGTCTTAATAGAACATCAGAGTAGTCTTGCAATGCTTTATTCTGAATCAGAATTTGAAAGGATATAAGACAGTTACTAAATGTTACAACCACTTATTTAAAGTAACAAGGGATATTATCTACAAAATAATTTAAAATCAAACTGTGTTAAAGGCTCTTAGGAATAAATTGTCACTTCACTGCTCCTTATTCTTTGGAGGCAATAAAATACTCTGGTTAATGGTGAGGCTCCAAAGTCAGAGAAACAGGTTCATGCAGCTTACTAGCTATATGATTTTTGACAATATGTTTAATCTCTGACCTTTGGTTTTTTTATCTGTAAACTGGAAAAATGCTGCTCACTTTTAGAAATTAAATGAAATAATATATGTTTAGTGCTTAGGATAATTCCAAGGATAATATAAAAAATCAGTATATAGTGGGAATGGGTTTCATCCTCAGTGTTGAGTGCAATATTCCTGATTTATATCTTCTAAGTAGGATAACTTTTCTCTTAGCTACTGCTTACCTACCTAACCAAAACTCGAAACCAAAACAAACTCTGGCTTTGTTTTTTCCTTACTCCATGATAAGTTAGTTCAAAATCTCTGTGTGTTTTGGACTTTCTAAAATATTTAGGGCAATGATCTCTATTCACTTCACACTGGTCACTGCCGATCCTCTTGTTTTCCAATTTCTGTGAACCTGTGAAAGAGGCTGCTTCTGCTTCTTTAGTGTCAAGCTTGGGTACAAGGCCTTACTCTAGGATGGACATTAAACTCTAATGCACAGTCTCCCTAAGGGCACCATGTAAATATTCCCAACCAAGCGCAGGAAAAACGTAAGTCATCGATTACTGATACTAAAGAAGTCTTCAGTCAACCATAGTCCTTTTCCTCTGGTTCAAGATTAGCCTCCATGTATTCCCCCAATATTATCCAAGACTAAACACAGCAATAATCTTCCACATGAAGTATTACATTTGGGAGATAAAGCCAGCAGATACAAATAATGTTTTCCTCTCTTTCCTGAGTAGCAAAGGTGTGAGCAGATAGCATGCAATGACTACATGAAAGAAATTAGGTATTTTTGTTTTGTCTTTGTTTCTAAAGTTCTATATTACCATGACAGTTATGTATTAAAATAATTAAAATTACTTTTAACCATTTTTTCTTAATAATGGACTCTTACAAATGATAGCATTCATTTTTTCTTAGTGTCTTCAATGATAATAAAGCAAATTATATCCAAATCTGCTTAATTTTCTTGAGAATATGCACAAATATACATTTAAAACTGTATCTCTAGTATAAGGGCAAACTTTATACTTAACATATTCAAAGCAGATATTTCATGATTATTTTGTTTTTTAATTCATCCATCTATTTTCTAATTTCTTACAATAATAGTTATTTGTGGAAAGAATGAACCAATTACATTTGTGATGGACTTTAATCATTAGGTAAAATATCACCAAACAACAATAACTACTTGTCATTAAAAGAAGATAACATATGGAAAAAATTGAAATTAAATTATACATTATATGATGGAAATCATAGGGAATGTATGACATTAAAATTGATCTGTGATTTATATATACATATATAATATGTCCCAATATAATAATACACCAACATATTAAAATTGTTCTGTGATTTGTGTACATATATATACAAAATATGTCTCAATATCATAATATACTGAGCTTCCAGAATCTTTAAAAAGGAAGATGAGTTTAATTATTTGTTCAAAGTAAATCCAATTGGAGACCTTAAATGCCAAGTGCAAATAAAAATATTGTATTATTAGTCTTCTAATAGCACTAAGCAAATTATAAACAATTATGATAGTGGTATTATAAAAAAAGATTAAAATGTTAATCATGGATATTAAATTATATGTTTATTATGGCTTATGAATTATAAAATTAATTTAAAATGTAGAAGAAAAATTCGTTGGAAAGTTTTACAAATACTTAGAAAAATAAAGAAGCCAATTACAGCACAATAGATTAAAAGATTTCAGGGACAATAATATATTCTACCTATTGTGAATTTAGAACATCTTATTAAAATAATCTATATAGATAATATATAATGGTTTGTTTAAAAAGAAGTAATTGTTTGCTTCTAAAGGCCTCTGCTCCCTTGCAAGTTACTGGCTGGCTAGCTGTGTATTAAAATGATCAAGTAGTCTACTGGGACAAGAAGAAGGCCTTGGGCAACCACTCACCTTACAATGTAAAACCTGCTCTTACAAAATTAAACACAGAATGAGTTGCATTGAACTCTGCTCACTTTTGCTTTGTTTCTTTTATCCTATCTATTTGAAACTCAAGAAGCAATGCTGTATGAAAGCATTAAGGTTGATTTCATTTGTGATTTGAAGAATATCCATATTACAGATTATTAAATTAATGGCAATCTAACCTTGAAAGCACCTCTATCTGCTGAAAGAGCAACACTTCATCACCTGTTTTGATTCATTAATGTATCATTTAACTTGGTATGACACATGTTCAGCAGTTATAATTACATTATGGTCTTCCTATTACATCAGCTCTGCTCCAAGTTTCTGTCACCACTAGTCCAATTTTCAACATAGAGCAATCCACTGCACTCTTTCCTTATTAGTGTCATCTTTAATGTAGCAGAGAGGCTGAACCATTACTTGGCACTGAGAGTTTAACAGCAATTAACCCCTGCTCTATCCCCAGGGAGAAGTACATCAGCAACTTGCCAAAACACTGTAAACAAGCTGGCCAAGATCAATGTGCAACCATGCTGGCTGCAGAGCACCTATTTTATTAATTTAGGATTGATATATGGGGATAAAAGGAGGAAACGGTTTGCATGAGATTAACCTGAGGCACTCTTCTAAACTTAGCTGGAAATATTTCTTCCCAAAGATAGATAAAGGATTAAATTTTTTTAAAATGCTTATAGTTAGCAAATATACTGAATGTTTATTCAGCTTTATTGCCATAGAAAATAATTATTGGATTACTTTACTGGATACTTTTTAAAGATGAAAAATAAGACACATAAACAATGTATTCACTGAATTTAAAGGTCAAATTCAAATAGCAAATGACAAAACAAAGTCAATTTTGAGATATTCCTTAGTTGTTCTAATCTGTAACTGACTAGCAATGGGAGCTGTACATAGTTATCTATAAATTTCAACATTAGAAAATTCTTAGCAAGACAAGATTGGTAGTTCTAGGATAGATACTGTAGACTCTAAAAGAATGCAGAGACAGTGCCCAGAGAGAATGCGTGGTCTTTATTTTAGAAATCCATTCCAAACCCATTCTGCCATAATTCTCAACTGCAAAAAGTCTTAGTACAAAGCTGCTTTAATACAGCAGTCTACTGGAAATAGGAGGAGAATAATGTTGAAAGGGCGAATGACTGCTATAGATATAAGAAACATAAAACTATTTGGAAGTAATATCTGGACCAAGACCAGAGATTTCACTTGTTATGTCATTTGAGTTCACGAGAGAGAGAGAGAGAGAGAGGTGTAACTCTAAAGTGCTCAATTATTTTCTTGAGTAGCTGTTACCAGAGGCACATTAACTCAGACAATGTATTGTAACGTTACCATCCCAAGATTTGCACCACACATCACCACTTTCAATACAATAACAACTGCACCTCATGTTGAATGGTAGCCTAAACTTTACCTTGGAGTGAAACAATAAGCTCTGGTAGATATAAACTTTCTTTTGTACTTGACTGCTAATTTATGAGATTGTCTACCTTGCTTGCCTCCCTATATTTCTTTTCAGTCTTTTATGTAATTGTCTTACTGCTGTTCTTTGTTTATTTAAACAGAATCATGCCTCTCTAGATCTCAGAAAGCCCTGGATTCAGAAAAACATTTGAGAAGCAAACAACAGTATGGATAATGTTATTTGGGGGTATGTTTTATTATTAATTTTACAGGTTAAAATCCAAATTTCCTTCAGAACACGTACCTAACAGAGAAAATGACTGGTAAGGATTAATTCAGTGAGTGAATGATGGAGTTTATAGTACCAGACAATAAGTATAGTTTTATTCTAAACCATTTTCAAATAATACATAGAGAAATGACATACAGAAATTCTCTTTTCTAAACTGATTAAATAATTGTTTACACATATGTTAGTTTTACAACATATATTCAACTATCCTATCTCGTGCAATTTCTCAGCTACATTTGGTATGAATGATTACTCCTTCATGGAAATACTTTCTTCAGTTGCTCTCCAACATATCACACTTCTAGATTACCTTCTATATTTCTGGCCTCTCCTTTTAGCCTTCTTTGCTAGAGTCTCATGCTCTTTCCTCCCCTCTGTACTTGAGGGTCTCCAGGGTTCAGTTCTGGAACTCTTTCCACTCTCTGTCAGTGACTTTGCCTGGTTGTATTCTCCTAAATGCCTTGTGCAAGACTGCTCATACACTTAGTTCTCTGGTTCCAATTGCTCCCTTGGGGTCCACATTTATATATCCAGTCCCCTACTCTACTTCATCAGGGGACAAATGGGACTATGCACCTCAAATTTTACAGGACCAAAACAGGATTTGTGCATTTCCCATAGATCAAAAATGTATACATCATTCTGCATTCTTCTCTTATCCTTAGATGTCATAAAAAATGCATAGCAATTCCTTTCAGCTGTAGCTGAAACAATTCCTAACTCCACCAATGTCTCATGATCTCTACTATGCATACTCTTCTTCAAATCCCATCATTCTTTTTCCTGGGATACAGAAATATTAACTGGTCTTCTTGTTCCATGCTTATCCCCTAAGCTCTATTGCCGCATGGCAACCAAAATAAATATAATTATATATCATCCTCTTGCATAATATTCTTCAATGGTTTTACCTTTATAATAAAATTTAAATTATCTTCCAAAATTATGAAGTCCTACATGATTTATCCTTGGACATCTCTTCAAACCTTTCTTCCAATTTATTACTTTACAAGACGATCCTATTTTAGCTTCTACTATTCTTTCTGTTTTCCAGCAGTCTTAATCACAGTAGTCTATTTTTCCTAAATATGCTATTGTCTCAGGACTTTTGGGTTGCTATAGGAAATACCATAGACTAGGTATCTTATAAGCAATAGGAACTTATTTTTCATAGTTCCAAAGGCTAGAAAATCCAAGATTAAGGGAGTTGGTAGATACAGTGTCTGGTGAGACCCATTTTCTTGTTCATAAATGGTACCTTCTAGCTGTTTCCTTCCATGGTAAAAAGGGCCAGGCAGTGCTCTGGGGCTGTTTTTATAAGTGCACTGATCCTGTTCAGGAAAATAGAGATCCCATAGACTAATCACATCTTGAGGGCCTCGCTTACTAATATTATCATATTGGTGATTCCATTTCAACATATTGGAGGGACACAAACATTTAGATCATAACAGCTATACTCTTCCCTTTCATCATGGGTTTTAAATTTTGCCTTCTCTTTTCTTTTTTCTTTCTACCAGGCATACTTTTCTGCAACCGATATATATATATTCTTTAATGTCTTATTTTTTTCCATGATTCTTTATTTATTTTTCTGGGCCTGTGGCAATGTCACATATGCACAAAGGTTCTTGCCTTTAGGTTCCTTTACAATTTGGAGCCTCTAACAGGCTTTAGGGTGGGGAAAGAGTAGACAGGCTTTGAAACCACTGGTTGACAGAAAATGATGTCCAGTTGTAAACTCTGTAAACTGCTTTCTTATGCTGGCCCTTCCCATCAACTCATTCAACAAATTCTTGTTGAACAATTACTGTATACTAGGTTCAGTTCTAAATTTAGAGATAACAGAGTGCCAAACCCAAAACTTCTGACCTCTTAAATCTCATACTTAAGTGGGAGGAAATTTACAATAAAATAATAAGTGTATAAAGCATATAATACATCAAATGAGGGTTAAGTGCTATGGAGAAAAATAAAACAGAGAAGAAATATAGAACACTTTGGGTGGAACTAATAATTTTAAATGCATTGGTCAGTGAAAGCTATATTAGAAAGGGACATTTGAATAAGGACTTGAGCTACTTAGGTAAGCAGTGTCAGGAGTTCAGCTCATCTTGAGTGACCTGAATTACCACAGTTGGAGGAATGGATTACAGTAACAAGCCCAAAATGAAAAACAATAATAATCATATACTACAAAATCATTTACTCCAGAGGCTAAACCTAGAGAAGGCTCTGTCATCCCTCACTCCTCTGACACCATGGAAGGGCACATAGGTACAGGCTCAAGTAGATTAGCACAGATGTTGAGAGTCTTCTCACCTCATCCTGCAAAGACTCCTGCAGTTTTTTTGTACTTGGGATCTAGGAAGAATGAGAGGAGGTGGATGGAGTGGGAAATTTCTGAGTACTGAGTCAGAGTTGGAAAAAGTATCTTTAAAATTCCCCTCCTACCCCCAATGAGGAGTTTTTAACATAGCTACCTGAAGGTCTCAGTTGAAGGATCCAGATAAAAAGACCTAGGAATGAAGGTCTCTGGGTTAGGAATGCAAATATGTTTAAAAGCGTGGCAAGCCAGAGAGACCGGACTAGACCCTAGCCAGAGACTGTAGCTCCCCTTAAGACTGTAATGTACTGGCTGTGCACCAAGGCTGGTATTGGAGAGTGCAGATTTCCCCATGAGGCCCATTTGTTATGCTGGGCCTGACAAATTACATAGAGATATTTGGGCGACAAGCTGGACTCCTCAATGAGAGGGAGAGAGGCAAAAAAGACTGAGGAAACAGCAAGTGAGAACTCCCAGAGGGGGAAGCATGGATGGCCTATTAGACAGCAAGCAAGGAAGAAAGGATGGTTTGAAGGATGTTGGGTTAGGAAATCAGAAAAGTATCAACTTGAATAGAGCTTCAGAGACAATTGGGAGAACTATAGCTTTGACTGTGAAAACAGATGAAAAATGATTGAATTATTTTTGGCAAGAAGAATGCCATAATCTTGCTTATATTTTATAAGATAAAGTACAAAGGAGAGAAGGAAAGAAGTAAATGTACTAGGTAGAAGGCTAATGAATCATACAAAATTGGGATTATGTAGTAGAAGTGGTAAAAATGATAAGATTCTCAATATATTTTGATGGTGCATCTGAAAAATTTGCTAATGGATTACATGTGGATATGGGGGAGAAAAGGGAGTCAAGATTTTTTCAGTTTGAGAAATTAGAAGAATGGAGTTCCTATTTTACCGACATGGGTGTATGTTGTGTGTGTGTGTGCAGGAGTAGGAGTGGGATCTGCAGTTGGATTTTTTATAGCTGTCAGATATTGCAGTGGGATTGATTTGTAGTTTATTGGCTATAAGTGATCCTAGAATGCAGGGAAATGACCCATACTGAAGATATAAATTTAAAAGTTTCCAGCATGTAGTTGGAATGGAATGAAACAAGGAGTATAAGACCATGGAGTAAGTGTGAGTGAAGAGAGAAAACAATTTATAAGATTGAACCTTGGGGCACACCAATGTGAAGAGATCCCAGAGGTAAGGGTGGCAAGGAGCAGAGTGATACCTAGGGCAAGAAGAAACCCAGAAAAGGAGGGGAGGAGTGTCTTGAATGCCAGTGAAAGCAGCATTTGAAAGAAATGGAGATAGTTGTGATAGACATAAGTACTAACTGCTTCTGTGCTCATTAGCCTATTGGAAGGGAGAGATTATAATTTAAACCACAAATTGAAGAATCTTTGCTGTTCAGACTGAGAAATGAAAATGTAGTCTGGGCTTAGTGGCTCACTCCTGTAATCCCAGTTGTTGGGGAGGCTGAGGCGAGAGAATCACTTGAGTTCAGTGAAAGCAGCATTTGAAAGAAATGGAGATAGTTCAAGATCAGCCTGGGCAATATAGCTAGACTCCATCTCTAAAAACAATTAATAATTAGCCAGGTATGGTGGCATGTGCCTGTAGGGCTATCTATTCAGGAGACTGAGGCAGGAGGACAACCTGAGCCTAGGAGTCTGAGGCTGCAGTGTGCTAAGACTGCACCAATGCATTCCAGCCTAGGTGATGAAGCAATGGGAGACCCTGTCACTAAAAAAAGTATACTAATTAATTAAACAACAACAAAATGGAAAATATAACAGAATATACAGAGGTGGGTCTTTTACTTCTGTTTTGAGTTTTATGTGATGGGAAAAATTACAGCCCATTTGTTAATGAAGATGATCAAGTCGAAAATTTTTAAAAATTGATAATTTAAAAAAATAAAGGTAGAATTTCTGCAGCACTGTCCTTGAATAGGTAAAACACTAGAATAGGCACTGGAACACAAGTGAGAAAGTTTTCCTTCAAAGCATCGATAGTTCCTCTAAACTGACAAGTCAAATATGAGGGCTGAAATGGAAGTTTGTGAGCAAATGCATATGCTTCTCTTTTCTCAGAGGCATGGAGAAAATAAGGCTACCAGTTCAAGTGAGTATGGGAGAAAAGACTCAAAAATTTGAGAAAAAAAGGTGTACAAAAGTCATTTCAGGCTACCAACTTGACAGATAAAATGTAATAGAAAAGCCAGTTAACATCAAGGGACAACCAAAATTTAATGATAATGAATGTTAGATGAAATAAACCATAATGGTTGTGTTACTTTCTCTAGCTGCAATCAGCTGGGTGGTTGCAGCCAAAAAAGTAAGCTAAGAGGTACATTTAAACCGAGTTAAAGTTTTTGTACATCAGTATTAGAAAATAAGAATGGTATTTTTGGCAATCTACTCCCCTGATTTACTTTCATCTTTCCTCTACCTCAAACCTAAATTTATCTAGATAATTTAAAGTTTAATGTCTTTCAAATAATTTGGATTGGAAAATACAGATCGATTTCCTAGTATATGAATCCAGATTATCCAATCTATTTAAAGCAACACCAGTGAAGAAAACCCCTCTTCTTTGAAGACATCTTATAATATCCAGCTTGAAATATTATGACAAGAAATGTCAAATAACCTTCCCTTAAGACTCATGCTCAGATACTGCATCCCCATTTAACTCCCCAGCTGGACCTGCAATTCAAATTTCTCCCATTGTAATTATCACTAGCCAAATAAACTAATCTGTGGAGAGGAAATTTAACACATTGTTAAATTTTGGTTATACACGCACATATGTATCACACACACACACACACACACACACACACACACACACACAATTAAGTTGGCAATGAATTAAAGCCCTGCCCAGGCTATTTCCAAGTCAAAAACCATAGCTACCAAAGCTGCTGCCAGGCCAAGTTAATTACCTGACAAGAAAAATCTGAGATTGGACCAATAGAGCATCATTAGCATTGAGCACCACTGACCCAGAAGGAAGTCAACCCAGGGGCAGAAAAATGACAAAACAAAATTTTTTTTTCTTCTCAATGAAAAATAATGTAAATTTTTATTTGTCAAAGTTTGATCCATTGCCCTGAAAAACAACAATAACAAAGTTAATTGAAGTGTCCTTTGTATCTGATTCTTCCTTGGGCATAGCCCTCAGGCACTAGCATATTTTTCTAGGATCTTAGCTTTATTAGGAGTCAATGTCAAGGCCAAATTCCTCCTAGGATAATAAGTCACACCTGAGCTTCCTCTAACGCCATTCTTCTGGAAACTAAGAAAAGTGAATTATCTATCCAGGTTGGGTAAACCCATCTGTATGATTATAAAGCTAGATAAAAACAGAGAAAAGGTTAAATTACTACCAAATTGACTTAAATCAACACTATTATCTATTTCTTTCAGCTTTAATTTTAAAACTTAAGCACAATTTATATATGCATATGCGTGTTTGTGTACTTACAATAATTCTTTCAGAGATGAAACAAGAATGGAACAAGATGCCTTAACTAAAATTATCCCTAAGCATTAAAAAAAAAATAGAAAAAGGGTTTGATTTCAGCCTAACAAATGATGAACAAACAAAAGCTGAACAAACACAGAATGCTATACTATTGTCAAAGGACTCAGCCTTTAATAATTAATAGCTTGGACCCTGTTACTAGCAGAGAACTTTTTTTAAAAAAAGAATACATTAAAAATGAATTATTGACATAATATACATTATACTTTTTAAATAAAACTCTTATTTTTAATTGAAAATTGGCACCTTGCCACTAACTAAACTTGACTTCAAAAGCAACAGCTGTGAAAGCATCTTTTTAGTTCTTAATTACTGTAGTGCGTAAACCAACTTTTTTTTTTCCTTTTCATAAGGCACTTGTCTAGCTGAAGATGAGATCAAAGTACAAGATATGGAAAAAGAAATTATGGCCTAGGCCATAAATATGAAATCTAATAAGTGCCACAAGGAGCCTCAAAGTATACCAGACTTTTTTTTTAATTATATAAAGTCAGATTGTTAAGAATTATGCTGAGCAATTAGAATGAGGTTGAGGACACTTTTGCTCCAACATCTTTTTTTCTAAAAGGCTATTACAAAACTGGAAAGAAAAAAATGATGTCATGTGAGCTCAATTCTTTCCAGACTACAAGGATATATAAATCATAGGGGAGAGGGAACAAAAAAAGAGAAGACTCCATTTCAGTTCTCTTGTCCTTGGCTTTGGGACCGCCTCGTATTCTTCTTACATGTTTTATTTAACTGTAATTTGCAGCTCAAAAGGTTTCCTCTTTAGTCTTCAGAAACCTCATAAGAAATAACTCAGGGACAAGTTAGGAAATTTTTACTCTATTCTGTGTAAGAAGAAAACACATCTAGTTAGGTTACAGTTCACTATGGGAAAGGTTCTGGAGAAATCTCTAGGGTGAATTTGAAATATACAAGTAGGCAGTTTTGGGCTAAACTTAATTCAACACAATAGATACCTTCAGTTCAATTTTTATACACTTTTTTCTTACAAGTATTAGGCAATTTTTTCCAATCCAATCTGAAATGGAGTGAACCCTAAGAAGTAAACTTTTTCTCCTTTATGAATATCCTTGACACTGCATGTAGCATAAAAAAAATAAACACACTGAAATAGTCTAGTATGAAAACACATTATAACAAAAGTTTTTGAGAATCATTTACTTTCCAATGAGAATGGGGCTGCTAACGAAGAAATAAAAAATAAATATCGTTCATTCCATAGAAAGTTCAAAAGGGCTATCCTTTGAAGTTTTACATATTTATAATAGCTTAATGTTCATAAATAAACTAGAAAATAGCCGGGCATGGTGGCTTACACCTTTAATCCCAACACCTTGGGAGGCTGAGGTGAGAGGTTTACCTGAACCCACAGTTTCGAGACCAGATTGGGCAACATGGTGAGACCTCGTCACTACAATACATAAAAAAAATTAGCCAGGTGTGGTGGCACACACCTGTAGTTCCAGCTACTCGGAAGGCTGAAGAGGAAGGATTGCCTGAGCACAGCAGGTCGAGTCTGTGGTGGCCATAAGCGTGTCACTGTACTCCATCCTGGGTGACAGCATGAGACTCTGACTCAAAATAAAATAAAATAAAATAAAATAAAATAAAATAGAAAATGAGATTTACATATACATATATGTAAATCTATATATACTATTTCTATTTCTATTCTACCTGATCTAACCTTAGGCACTATTCCAGATGACTTCATTTTAATTAATTAATTAATTAATTAATTAATAACAATAATAATGATGAATGCTTCTTTTACTTTAAGTTACATGAAACACTCTATTTTAAAACACTACTTGAAAATCAATAGAATAATTTCTTAGTTTAGAGTACTTTTTCCCCTTTATGCATAACCTTGACACTGCATGTAGCATAAAAAAAGAATAACACCCTGAAATGTTCTAATATGGAAACACGTTATAATGAAAGCATTTGCAATACAAATTCCTAGCATGCTGGTAGTGTTTTAGGAAGCACCTTAGTGAAATGTTTTTGCAAGAGGCTGAAAGTGACACTATCTAGAAGGTAAGAGATAACATTTTATATTATATGAAAGAGGAAGAAGGCCTCCATTTTCTTTTAAAATAAAGTACCAAGGCAGCTTGGCACAACCAGACTAGCAGCCAAGAACTTTGATGCACCTACAGATATTAGCACTGTGAGAAGTAACTAACTGTGAGGAATTTTCCTAGGAATTGATTCAGCTATCTTAATTTAGGTCAGATACACAGATGTCAAGAATTTGAAAATATGGGAAAAGGGAGGTGTTATGAAGTTGCTGTAATGACCATGTCTTATTATAAGTACTAATATGGCTCTGTTTTCAGTTATTAATGTAAAGCAGGGAAAAGAAGCATATTAATTCTCATATAAATGTACTGACAAATATTTTATAAGGAAACAAAAATTACTCAAGCTAACATGGCTGTATTTTTAAAAATCAAGACATGCAATATTGCACTTTACTTGCTATAAAAGTTGTATAACTGAACAAGTTACACTACGTCTCAGTGTCATTATTATAAAATCAGGTAACTTAATTAAGTAATAGCAATTTATAAAAGAGAAAATCCTAAGACAAATTAAATTGAACAAAGTTTAATTGAGCAAAGGACAATTCACAAATCAGGCAGCCTCGCAACACAGAGTAGGCTCAGAGATACTCCAGTGCGACTACATGGTAGAAGAGGATTTTTGGAAAGAAAAAGAAAAGTAATTTACCAAAAACGGAATTGAGGTACATAAACAGCCGGATTAGTTACAACTCAGCATTTGCCTTATTTGAACCAGGTTTGAACAGCTGGCCACCTTTGATTGGCCAAAACTCGGTGATAGGAACAAGAGTAGGTTAGTCTGTTTACACATCTAGATAGGTTACAGTGCACTATATGAAAGGTTATGGAGAAACCTCTATGTCAAACACAAAACATACAAAGAAGTAGTTTGGGGTTAAACTTATTTTAACATAATAGATACCTTCAGTTTATTTCTTACATACTTTTGTTTTACAAGTATAATACAATTTTTTCCAATCCAATATGAAATTAGGTGAATCTTAAGAAGTATGCTTTTCTCAGATAATATTAATAAAACATGTAGAAAGACACAATTTTAGAAATTAACTTTGTATGAACTCCAATGTTCCCTTAAATTGTCTAGTTAGAAGTAATAAAACCAATGAATCTGATCTTGAATTTGGCTTTTTTTCACTGATCATTTGGTACCTATTGATCTGGTAAAGGATTTAGTTATATGTAGTATGGTACATATACTACCATTTCCATATGAGGAGAAACAAAACGTTGACTCTGGATCCAATGAAAATTCTATTTGAACTTAAAAACTATTTGAATTTTAGTTTCTTTGCTGCCTTTTACTAGTTTATGTGGCTTTAGACAAATAACAATCTGTACTTACCTTAGTTTCCTCATCTAAAAACTAGGGTTAATAATGATATCATAAATTTGTGGAGGTATTAAATTAGATATGTGGAAAGAAATTTAGAACTCTTAACCATGTCCAAAGCCAGCAGACAAAATAGACTCCTTGTGGCTGAGACACCCAAAACAGAACCAGGCTGTCATTACAAGATGAGACAGTGATCACACACTCTGTGTTCTTGGAAAGGAATGTTGTGGTTTCAGAAAGGTGTAACTGTATCACAAGACTGCCCTTTCAATAATCAAGTTAAACCAGTTCTTGTTGTCAGTACTAAAATAGACTGCAGTTTGAAGATGCTCTAACTGACCACCAACAGACTACCTGGTGTCAACTAACCAACCACTAAAACCAACCAATTGGGAGAGACTGGTAATTTGGGGCTGAAAGGTTATCTAATCAAGAATCTTCTTCACTCCCCTGACTCCCTGGCCCTGCCCTGACATTTTCAGCTCCATATTCTCAAATTCTCTTACCCCTCCTCACAGTGCATTTTTATTTTGCACCCAAAGGCTGTATTTTCCCAATCTGTAGACTTTTCGCCTCTATAGATCTTTTTGGTCTTTTGCTAACAGAACATAATAGTTAAAGGCTCATTTTATGCTATTTCTCTTCCATGCCCCAACATTTGTAAATGTAAATAAAGTTATATATGTTGTCAATAAATATTAGCAAGAATCTATGATATTTGTGGAAAATAAAGCACATCAGGATCAAATACACAGCTTATTTTAAATTCCCTATCTTGTTTTTCTCCACTCTGCTACAGTGCAAGTTAACAAGTTATTCAGGAATAGGTATTAAGGGTTTATGGTCTAAAATGTTCCTTCAAAAAAAAACAAAGCAATCAAAAAAGAAGCCTACTTATTATGATAGCAGAAAATCAGAAACACAAACTGAAAAAAATAAATCTTGATTAAATGTTCAAATATCTGATAATTTAAATTTGGGAACTTTTTTCCTTATCTGAGTGCCAGAACTACTCAATTTCAGAGAATTCTGCTTAATAATCATTCAAATGATTGTTAATCCAAACAGGGATGATCCAAGGGCTTACATATTAAGTCGGCATTATAAAGCCAAAAGATATTCTGGATAAGACTCTCCTAAAGGAATTACTTTATTCTACCTACAGGTAGCTGTTAAGTGTTTCTGCAAAGCAGTGCTTAATATAAGAATTTTTTTTTCACTTGAGGAAAATGAATACATCGGAGGAAAGGCATTTCTAAGATTCTGGTGTTTGTTTTTCAAATTGTTTACGCCCTGAAAAACTGGACTGAGATGCTTTCCAACTGTTGTACAAATACATAACCAAACCATTCCACCTTCATTCCCAAGTTGTCAGATGAGTAGGTAAATATGTAAGACTGTGATGATGAGAGTTTGTATCCCTAACACATTCTTCCCCAGGTTAACTTGCTGGGTTAATTCATCCCTAGGTACTCATTCTTAACTTCTTTTAATTAGCAATTGAGAGTTTTTCAACAGACAGGCATGTGGCAGATACCCTAAAGACAACAAAAGGGGAAAAGTTAACAAGAGGTTCTGAGGCACTGCGACAAGGGTGACAAGGTTTGTTAAGCACGAATAAAGGGGATGAGCATTGCAGGAGGTATTATGGATTGGCAGCCTTTTCAAAAAGGTCAGCAGCTTCCTTTTATAATTGCTTCCATTCATTTCAATACAGTTTGCTAGAACACTCTAAGGCCAGAAGCTGTCTAAAGACACGCTGGTAACCTCCCTTTCTGTTAGCGGTCTTTCTTTTATTCAAAATAACTTTTCCTTTAGCATGTCTAAAAAAATCACATGTAAGGAAATCATATTTTTAAAACTTGGGTTAAAATTATCTTTTAAATTTCTAGTAAATTTTGTATGTTTCATTTGAGAAAAACAGATGACTTTGGTCCACAGTGAAAATTCACTTTTATTTTTAAATATATAATTAAGCATATAAAACACTTTTGGGCAGCAGCACAAATAGCTTGGTTTGGAACATAAAAGTGACTAAATATTAAATAAAAAGATTTAAAAACCATGTAAGTTCCTGATGCCTTTTCTCTTCACATTCTCATTAATTTCTCTGACTTGTTTTTGTTTGTTTTCTTCTTATTTAACAAACCTGTTCAATTTAAGTTAATCTCAGATTGAGTTACCAAGAGCAATTTCTAATGCACAGTTCTTAAATTTTCGAACATAATTGGAATGCTTCTTTAAAATATGATTGCCGCTGGGCTCGGTGGCTCAATCTGTAATCCCAGTGCTTTGGGAGGCTGAGGTGAGTGGATTGCCTGAGCCCGAGGGTTCGAGACCCGCCTGGGCAACTTGGCGAGACCTCATCTCTACAATAAAAATCAAAAATTAGCCAGGCGTGGTAGCGAGCGTCTGTAGTTCCAGTTACTTGGAAGGCTGAGGCGGAAGGATCGCCGGAGCCCAGCAGATCGAGGCTGCGGTGGCCGGGAGCGTGCCACTGCACTCCAGTCTGGGTGACAGAGTGAGACTCCAACTCAAAAAATAAAATAAAATAAAACAAAATATGATTGCCTACTTTCACTATCCCAAATTTAAGTTCAGTCGTTCTAGAATGGGGACCAGGAAATCTGCATTTATACAAGTATCCTGCCCTCTAGATGATTTGATGAGAAGCTTCCCAAACAATTAGAGATACAATGTATAGAACCCCAAAAGACCAGGAGAAAAAGTCAATTTGAAAGGAATAATATAGAGTTCATTCTCTGGAAATTCCTAAGGTAATATTATATTTAGATACAATTGCACATTAATTTCATTTTTGGTAAATTTTATCTAAATCATCATGGTACAATTTGAACATTCCTACTAGTCCTGGAAATATTTACTGAGACAATTATACATATATAATTGGATATGTAGATAGTACATAGTACAGTCAATAATATATAGTACAGTCTTAGAGGAAAATAATTAAAAACAAAAACAGACTTATCCTGAATACCATTCTGTTTTCCTCAGCAATTTTCTACAAAAATAGAAAACAATACCAATTAGAAGATAACATTTTTACAGATCATACGTTTAGGAGTATTTCTGAGTAGTGTACACTTTGCCCCATCCCACTTTCTCCTGTTGCACCTGACTATACCAATACATACCTCTTTTGCAATAATTTTATTATTTGTATATTCTTACCTGAATGGAAATTGCTAGGGCTCACCTCCCACAGTCACAGACTTCCGTAAGGTGTTAGCTCTGTTGGGAGAATTAAGACCTACTCTTCCCTTTTCCACCCACAGACACAGCCAGGAGTTGGTCATGTGACTTAATCTCAGTCAGTCAAAACCCCTTAAAAGTTGAATCTTGCTGTAGGGGCAGAGGGACACTTGGAGGTCAGATTTTTTTTTTTTTTTTTTTTGAGTTGGCGTCTCACTCCGTCGCCCAGACTGGAGTGCAGTGGCCGCTTCCGGCCACCACAACCTCGACCTGCTGGGCTCCGGCGATCCTTCCACCTCAGCCTTCAGAGTAGCCGGAATTACAGGCGCGCGCTACCACGCCCAGCTGATTTTTTGATTTATTGTAGAGCTGAGGTTTCGCCTGCCCAGGCGGGTCTCGAACCTGCGGGCTCAGGCAATCCACTCACCTCAGCCTCCCAAGGCGCGGGATTACAGGCTGAGCCACCGAGCCCGGCTGAGGTCAGATTTTAAGAAACAACCTAGATGGTGTGCAAACCATATGATTCCTGACACATGCCCTCATATTGTTCCTGCTGCTCACACTACAGAGCCCCTTTAGCTTCTGCCAAGTTTTCTGCTGATTTTCTGAGCCCAAATTCACTTGCAATGATTCTCTCATTGCTTAAAAGTACTCAGGGTTTTCATGTTACCCTTAACCGTGAAACCAGAATAAAACACTTTATTTCACTGATTTTTTAAAATGATAAAGATATGTCTGATAATGAACACAGATTTGTGTACAATTCGGAGAGTAGTCGTTATTACATCATTAATGATACACTAAAAAGGCATTACAAGTTAAAATTAATATTATAAAAGAAATGTGAAAGGAGGCAGTCAAGAACATACAAAAATCATTTCAGTATGCATTTCAGAACACAGAACTGTATCAGGAAAACATCAAACAGCCAACACTGACTTTGGTTCACTTCAATTTCTGGTTTATCACGTTTTTAAAAAGTGGTTGAAAATTGAGTGAAATGAGAATATAAATCTGCAAATATGTTAGTGAACCAAACTTGAGAATGACTTGCTAGAAACAAATTGTAAGGCTGTATGAAGAAAGCTCTCTTAGGTGTGAGGGGAAAAAAAGAAAAAAAGAGAGTTGAAAACAGTGAAAGCATTGCTCAAATAAAGGAACAAATAGATATGTTCACATGTCCTTTAAATATTTTTCAGAAATGAGGCCTAACGTGCATTGAGAGTTATTTAAAAAGAAACTAAAATCTAAATAAACAAACAAGAAACTGAAGATTGTTGCAACTCTAGCTAATATGCTACCATTTACTGGCCACATATATGACTGTGGTGTCATGCCATTAGAATTGGTGGATTAGCTAGTTAAAATGACTCAGCTACCATCTATTTGTTATGATTAAATAGGTAAATAGCTCTCATTAAAATATTCATTCAATTATGATTAATCTCATGTCATGGAAAACTTTTGCTGTTATATCATGCCATGATTGTAATTGGACAACCAGTGTCACTCCTATAATGGTGAATATTGGAAAATCCTAATAATGGCAGTTAAATGGAGCGCTATCATTGTAAACTGAGGACATTTCAATAGATATGATAAGAAAAGGTAATTGAACACAAACATGCCGGATTTCATTTCTAACTTGTTGCCTACCTGATTTTAAGATAAATAAAATAAAATACAACTCTGATACACATAATTCTATGAGCTTATAAATAAAGGTATCCAAGCAATATGCTGAATACATGCCTGAATGAATAAATACTTCTCTGGAATCAGAAAAAAATACAATTACCTCTCTGATGATCATAGTCATCAGTGTATTATTCATGAAACATTTCTAAGCATTTCCTTTTCCAGACAACTGTGAAACTTTCATTATTTCACCCCCTTTGGGGTTAGATATGACCACATGACTTGATTTAGCCAATGAAATGTGAAAAGGCATGTCACTTTTGATGCAAACTTTTAAAGAATACACTATTTTAAAAAATCATTGTTATTGCTATGGTGACTGAAGAATAACATATTGAAGAATAACATATTGAGATAAAGCTTTACTCAATGAAATTCCTGAATGCTATTATACAGAGGGAAATCTCCAGCTTATCAACAGCAAACAAGAATATTGAACAAGAAATAAGATATATAATTTGGAAAATGTTACTGTAGCATAACATACCTATTGCTAGTGGGGCATTGGATTATATGAAGTTTCAATGAAATAATCAAGGTAAGAATGCATTAATAGAAAAGTTTTATATAGATACTCTTTTAATTTTACTTTCATAATAGCTTTTTCAGAATCAGTGAATGTAAAAAAATTTAATAACAAACTGACACATATAGTTTGGCAGAACTCATTCTAAAAGAAATCAAGAAATAGTCCATGAAATGACTAAAGTAAAGAACGGGAGAGGGCAAAGGTAGTCTGTAATTTTTAAAAATATAATTTTCTTAAATATAATTCTCTTAAACATATTTTGTGATTAAGGGGGCATTGACATGTGTTATTAATAAAAAATGGAAGAGATGAGTTGATATTATCACTATCATTTTATTAAGTTCTATTTTCAACAGTATATAACATCATAAAATGTGGTAAGAAATACATACAAATAGTTTTTAAAAATGTAATCTTGCCTGGGCTCGATGGCTCATCCTGTAACCCCAGCAGTTTGGGAGGCCGAGGCAAGTGGATTGCCTGAGCCAGAGGGTTTGAGACCAGCCCGGGCCACTTGGCGAGAGCTTGTCTCTAAGATAAAATAAAATAAAATAAAATAAAATAAAATAAAATAAAATAAAATAAAAGCTGGACGTGGTAGCGCACGCTTGTAGTTCCGGCTACTTGGAGGGCTGAGGCGGAAGGATCGCTGGAGCCCAGCAGGCTGAGGCTAGGGTGGCCGGCTCCGCCACTGCACTTTAGTCTGGGCAACAGAATGAGACTCCAACTAAAAAAAATAATAATAAAATAAAAAATAAAAATGCAATCTCACTGGATAAGCACAGCAAGATACTTGAGATCACTTACCTCTTAGAGAATTATAGAAGAGAATTCTAGTAGATCGTGTCTGAATTGAGCAGAGAATAAATATATTTGAAAAATCTCAAACTAATAGCATTTAAACAAGAAGAGTTTAGTCCAGCAATCAAGTTATCAAGAAACAAGAATAGATTTGAACTGAAAAATGTGTATGGAAGTGTTTAAGATAGTGTAGACTAACACAAAATTGCTTGGACAATGTCTTACTGTGGAAGATTGTTTTTAATTTTATGAATTTGTGTTTGATGTAAAAGATCTTAAAGTAAAAAATAACCTTGAAAGTACTTTAGTCCAGTTAGAATTTAATGAGTGCATTCATTATGCAATAAAATAACAATTACTATTTTTGAGTTTCTACAGGCGCCATATTTTGTAGTAATTGCCTTGCATATATTATAACAACTTCATAAATACATGAGGTGTGTATTATTATTCTCAAGTTGTAAGACAAAAAACTGGACCTCAAAAAATTTAGGTAAGTAGACCAAGGTTATGCCATTCTAAAATCTCAAGACCAAGATTTGAAATAAGGTAAATTCAATCCCAAATTTGACATTCTATAAGTCCACTCAATCTAATTATTTTATCATTCACTTTGTGTTTGAACAACTCAAGTAATAGGGAGTTTACAGTCTCATGAACAATATATTCTATCTGCAGAAAACTGATTAAAAAAAAGTTGACTTGAATCTTGTCTGTCTAAAAATGCCACACATAAAGGCTAGAGGTACCACTCACATTGACTCTAATTCATTACACTTGGAAGACTTCAAAATATTTGAATATACTTTTAATATCTGAGCTAAATCTTCTCTTCTCTAGGATAAACATTTAGAATTGCTTCATAAGACTAGACTAATAGTCCATCAAAAACCCTGGAACTCTTATAAAAATGCATTTGTTTTTCTTTGTACCTCTTAAATTTTCTTAACTAAATAAAAATATTTCTCACCACTGCACTTTAATAGTCTTGAAAAAAATAAATGAATATAATTTTTTCAGATTTGGCCTGATCAGTGCCCTACAATTGTCATGCCTATTGGTGTTACATTTGCACAATACAGTACTATCTGAAACCAAGAGAACGTATCTATTTGTGTCCAGGGCCATAGATACTTTTCTCTTTCTTCTTTGTAAATCCTATGCCTCTCTACTTTTAACAAAAAAACAAAAAGAAAACAAAAACAACAAGGAAACCTGTGTGACAGAAGAGTAAATCCCCAGAAAATTCAAAAACGTTTCAGGAAAAAAAATTATATCAGCAGCATTTGAATTTAAATTTATTTCCTTTTATATTTTTTAGAGACAGGGTCTCACTCTGTTTCCCAGGCTGGAGTGTAGTGGCACAATCTTGGCTCACTGCTAGCCTTGGCTTCCTGGCCTCAGGTAAGTAATCTTCCAGTCTCAGCCCCCTGGAGTAGATTGGATTACAGGTGTGCACTGCAAAGCTCAGGTATTTTTAATAGTGAAACAAAATCTTACTATGTTGCTTAGGCTTGTCTCAAACTCCTGGGCTCAATTGATCTTCCTGCCTTGGCCTCCAGAATAGTTGGGATTATAGGTGTAAGTCACCATGACCAGCCAGATGAGAATTATTTTGTCATTCTAATGATCAATATTTTCTTCCTAAAAATTATGGCAGAGGAAAAAGTATAATAGTCTGTGATAGTGTGTCCAGGATTATCTTCCTCATCATCCTCTCCACTCCCCTCAAAAAAAAGGAGAAAGTTTTCTGTTCTTTGTGTGTTTTTTCTCATTCTCTACTTCACAGGTAATATTTCCTTACTCTCATGTATCTTCCATAAGAATTTTTCCTCTCCCCGTTATCAAAACATACTCTTACCAATAGAACTAAACTTTTTCAAGAGTTTGATAGCATTTGGATAACAATTGTTCTTCACTGTTATTAACACACCATCAATCATCAGAATCTGATGTTGAAAGATTAACATTTTATCTGAATCACAGAAAGCAACAAATGAGTGAGTTGAGGGACTTATCTGAAGGGAAACAATCTTGCTAAAGAACATTTAAAAATCACAGAGTGTATCTACATGTTCTCATTTCTCCAATACTTTCAAATAATTTTTAGCTTATTAGAAAGGAAAGCAGAAAGGCTAATTTTTACACTTGTATATAAATGTTGTATAACTGGTATATTTAAATAAAATACAATAATAAAAGTATTATAACTGTTTAGCAGTACAACCCAAAATATATTCCAGTAGACTTTTCCAAAGAGCTATTATTCAATCTCTTTCTCAGAGTAAAAAATAAAGTTACATATAACCTTTCCCATTCATGTATTTCTATTTATGCTGAATTCATTTTTAGAACATGTGAGTAATAGAGTCAAAAGGGATATTATGGCAAAAGAAAAACAAAAAATATATATTTGTAAAACCATACTCTCCATGTGCATGTAAGCTCTTCATACTAAGAATTTTCGAGAAAAAAGTCTATTTTAATTATTTCAGTTGTGATAATTCATTATTTTTCAGTATCAATCTATTTCTAAATTCAACATTATGCTAAAATTTACCCCTCTGATAATTCCATATGTTTAAAATGCTACTCTAAGCTACTTTATGTTGATTCCAAATTTGAACATGTGAGGGGAAAAAAAAGATTACTTATGGCACTCACCCATTTAGATGTCAGAAGTTCTGTATGTCCACTGAATTAAAACATCCTAATCATTGGCTGTCAAGCCTTGGAGAATTTGGCACTGCCTCATATTTCTGTTTATGACAGCTCACAGAGGGCATGCTGTGAACTGCTTTTTTCTACTTAGGACCCAATTAGGAGTGACAAATGCAGGAGTTTTAATACCTCAAATACAAATGTGTGAGATTAAGCACATATCTAGAGGTGAGGTCACTAACTTATTTTCCATTGTTCAGCATTCTACAGCAGGAGAGTTGTGGTTTGCTTTGGTATTGTTTAGACTCTAGATCTAGAAGTCAACATACAGCTTTACAAAGTAGAAATGGCTCCTGAATAATGGATTTGCCTGAAGGTGCCAAGAATGAGATTGTATTCTGTGAAGAAAAAAAATAAACTTGGAGATTTAATGTCTTTGAGAACTTTGAAGAAATATAGTAAATCATTAGTGACCCAGGAAGGTAAAATTTCTATAAGGGGAAGAATTTTATTTGATTGGTATTGAAGGGTTTATTGACAGACATGTATAAAATGATTATAGAAAACAAACAGATTGGCACAGACCTAAGAAGAAGACATACTCAGTGTTTCTATTTCCTGCCATTAATCAACGGACTCCTCCTTAATTGAGTGTGTTATAAAATCCCGTGAGAAAGCAAGAAAACATAACTGAGGAAACAATTCTTGATTAGGAGTGAGGTTTAAAACAACTGTGATAAACAAGATTATTATAAAGACATGTGCTTCTTTATTAGGACATAGCCCCGCTATCCATCTTTTCACCATGCTTCCCTGTGTCTCCAGGGAAATAATCTGTAACTTCAAGAAGTTAAAAAAAAAAAAATTTAGAAAAAAAATCTATATTGTCACATATCGTGAATTTTGGATTTCATGATTGGTGGATTTTGTAAGCAGTGATAACATCATGATGATATATATATATATACGTATATTTATATGTATATTTATATGTATTCCCTATAAGATTGATTATAAACTTGAAACCCATATGTTATATAAGCAAAGGCATTTTAGAAATAATCCAAACTCTCCAGTTCAAACACCTCTGGTATTTTGCATTTAAACCTGATGTACTGTTTTGTAGTATAATCCTTTAAAAATCACAGACTTTCCTGTAGTTGTAAAGATGGCAGTTCTCTTTCCTGCCACTAGGTCACTAAGGATACCAATTACCGAGTTAATTACAGTACTTACTTAAATGTTATCATTTCAGTCAACTCTCTGTTATTCATGAGGTGATTATCTAGATATTGAATTACTTCTGTTCCTCTTTCTCTTGCCTTTTTCCTTTACTACTGCCCCATGCCTATTCCCATGCTTGTTAGCATTTTCACCAGTAGGTGAGCAACAGAAGGAAGTGGGAATGAAATGCCAATCAGTCAATTTTATTACTTGTTAGTAGCCCTTATAAAGGTTTGGTAGAAGAGAAAAATTTCAAATAGTAGTTAAAATCAGATTTGGGGATTATCTATGGCTTTTATTTATTCATGTTCTTCCTCTTGTCTATTAGCATAATCTATGTCTATTGCACTGTACAATTATCTTGAATAAAAATGTGCTTTTCATGGAGATAGCTACATTTTATTAATAAATCTGTATATAGTCTGTAAAACACATTGGGAGCTTTCATTATGGTGGTATAAATATACATGTAAAATATTATGATTAAAAGTGACTACTTAAATAATATTGGTAGTATTTAATAATTGATATTTGTAACATGAAGAAAGAACCATCCAATGAAATATGCAATATTTAAGGTTTCCACCTGCAGGTTTTCATATTTTCTAGTTTCTAGTGCTCTCTAAGCATTCAGATCACCATAATTTTCAGTTTATAACATATCCAAAAGGTTTACTCTTAAGGCACTAGTGATATTATGCCCCTTTTCCACAGAAATTCAACATAGTGGTTACTTACACATTGTAAATTTCATAATGCCAACATCATTCTTTGTATCATCATTCACCCTCTGCTGCTAAATTGGTAGAGTGTTCCTGCCTAGATACTTTAAGCACCAGCAGATAGTACAGATATACTCTATTTCAATGACAAATAAACAGCCCTGCATACAAGTTCCTAAACTTTTAATAGTGGCTATTTTTCTTGCTAAGAACATAATATTTTAGAATTATTAACTTGCCATCTCTTATACCATATCTAGCAATGTGGTATAATAATCATTAGTGAACTCTTGTTACAGAAACAAAAGACAGGGAGCCTGAACTACTAATTAATATTAAAGTTTTTAAGACCTTTATCTTACAGATTTCTCAAGAGAGTCAATACACATGCCATCTTCCTGGAAGAGAAACTTTGAGCTCTTGAATTTGTATATGCTGAGTGCAAGACATTGTTCGTTTAGAATTATTTTTATGGCCTCTAATACTGCTATTTTCTCAATAATAATTATTATAGGAAAGACACTGGTCAGTAATAATTTACAAGAATCCTTTCTGAATTTCTTCTCATCTGATATAAATAGGATGACATGGCTGGGAGCAAATAAATTATTACCTGAGATAATGCAGTAATGACCAAAAAAAAAAAAAAAAGCAGAGATCACAGTTGCAAATTTCACAGAAGAGTTGATGGTATAAATAAAGTAATAATTATATAATAAAATAATTGTGGTCATAGGTATGTTTTTGACATTAACCACATTATCAGTAGAAGTTCAGACTTACACCAGCATGTAAATGGATTCTTATGTAAAAATTATTTCTGACATACCACAAAGAGATAGAAGATAAAGTAGATTGGTGCTAATGTTGTGAATCCATAAAGCTGGTAATTTCCATTCTATTGAAAGACGCTGTGTAAAATTGTTCCCGATTTTGGCAAAGGCGGATGATATATACATTGGGAAGAGAGCTATACAGTATTTCTCTCTGAAATATACCCCAAACCAAATGCTGCCTCTAATGTTCTACCAAAAGACATCACCTACAACTTCTAGTATCAATCAGGGGAAATATTGTGCTGCTCCTTGTCCCAATATGGTATAGTTTGCCCAAAAATTTGGTAACGTTTTCAGGTATTAATATATTGCCAGGAAATCAGTGGCTGTGGCAGGTTATGAATCTGAGGGTCATGGATAAAATAGGGTATAATAAATTGTGACAAGCAAATACTGCAATGTTCCAGTTGTCTGATTGAAACACTCTCCCATGACCCATTTGATAGGTACCTGGTCTATTTTTTTCCCTCAGATATATACTATCTAGATTGACATGGAGTTGTTTGTGTACTTTATTTATTCGGAAAGTAAGATAACCTGAGGAAGAAGAATGGTCATTTAGTTTCTGAATGTCTGTTAAAATTAGACCTTCATATGATCTTCATATAATGGTGGCTGACATGAATTAAGATTGCCTTCTTGGTAAAAGTATTTACCATCACTAAAGTGATGCCACAGCCAGAGAAGAAAAAGATACAAAATAAAAATAGCTACAATGATTATCCGTGGAAGTTTCAGCATCAAATGTGGATAGAATAATATTTTAAAACTTTTAGAAATTGTTTGGTCTCAACACTTATCTTGTTGGCTCAAATATTTATGGATATCTTTCCAGATACTCACTGTAGGCCACAGTCACTATAATAATTTAATGACTCCAGGGAATGGCATCAGGTAAAATAATAAAATGGGTATCTGTTGTCTTTCTCCCCATCAGGGTACATTTTGAGGATTCTGAAAAATTACCCATCTTTTTACAGTCCATTGGTCTACCACCTCAGCCAGGAGCTACTGCATTGCTTTGCCCTTATTGACTTTCTCCGACCACTGAGATAAAGTCTGGATGGCTACAAAATTCTCAGGCTAAAGATGTGTAGGGAAGGATGGACTTTGCTGTCTTCCACTATTCTAGTTTCAGTGACAAATTTACCATTCAGCAGTTTTGGTGGCTTTATCTTGTATGGGATATAAAAGACAAAGTTCTTGAAGAAAAATACCAAGCCGGGCTCGGTGGCTCAGCCTGTAATCCCGTGCCTTTGGGAGGCTGAGGTGAGTGGATTGCCTGAGCCCGCGGGTTCGAGACCCACCTGGGCAAGCAAGACCTCATCTCTACAATAAAATCAAAAAATTAGCCGGGCATGGTAGCGCGCGCCTGTAGTTCCAGCTACTTGGAAGGCTGAGGCGGAAGGATCGCCGG